>JAPDSC010156830.1:5083-19401 GCA_026290005.1 Latrodectus geometricus | reverse complement strand
ATGATCATAAGTAATGATAAATATATTATCACTAGATTAATGATCATAAGTAATGATAAATATATTATCATAAGTAATCTAATGATAAGAAGTTCGCTACGTGTCGCGAATTTTTATTTCAAATAGTTGATCACAAGTAATCTAGTGAGAAAATATTGTAATATCTTCTCACTAGATTAATGATCATAAGTAATGATAAATATAGTATATCATAAGTAATCTAGTGATAAATTGTTAGCTACGTGTGTGGTGTCGAATTATTATTTCAAATAGCTGTTCATAAGTGATCTAGTGATAAGATGTTGTCCTTTGGTGAGAAGGACCTGAACTCCATGACAGCCATTGTTAAACAACAGAAACAAAATGTTACACTTCTGATGCTTGAATGCATCTTTTGAGATGAGTGCTTGGGAATTTTCCAATTTTTTCTGATTTGTGACACCTATCCGTAAATTTATTAGAGAACTTACCAAAAAGTAATCTATGGTGGGTGTTCATATATACTTTACAATAGATTTCATACTTGTCTAGTGGTTAGCGTACCTGAATACAGATGGGTGGGACCTGGGTTCGAATCCTGGCTCGGGCATGGATGTACTTCCCCTCTCTCTCTCTTTCTTGTCTTTGTCCTTTCTTTGTGTATGAATGGTTGCCTACCCTATAAACGGGTCCCTATGGCATGTGTGTACTGAGGAAGTCGGACTCCACACCAAATATGATTCAGTTGAAAAAGTGGAGCAGCGCACCCCATATTGCCAGCCTGGCTGGCACACGACAACAACAGCAACAACAGATTTCATGCATTAGATTAACACAAGTGCGTGTTTTTAAAATTATTATCTTACAGAAATAAAGCAATACATGTGACTCGTACTTTACTTCAAATAATGAAAAATATATCGTTCTTTTGTTCATATAAGAAAACTCACTCAATAATATAGGGTTTATTCGGCCCAAGAAACCACATCACAGATGTGAAATGTCGCATGTTGTTAATTCCCTCATCTTTGTAAAGAAAATTCTTATAATTTTGTCAAGAGTTGAATTAAGAACAACTACACAGAATGGGTTGAAGCATATCAGGATGATGGTTACTGGAGAGCTTAATGTTTCATTTCGAAATTTCGCTTATGGTAGTTGTAATTAATTTTAATCATAATTAACGCTGATTTGAACTTAGTTATCCCATGAGTTACATCATTATCCATGAGTTATCCCATGAGATACATCATTCAGTAACTCTGTTTTTTCCAATAATGCAGACTTGTTATGTTTCTCCATTTTAAAATTATCATTTATGTAAACATATACCATGGAGGCAGAGAAACATTTGTGAAACATCAATTTTACTTTTTTTTATGTTCTCATATTAATTGATTATGATTCCATATTATTGATATTATCCCATATAATTAAAAAAAATTAAAATATTTGATATATTTTTTTATGTTGGGAAAGGATATTGGTTTTGAAAATGTAAGCAAATGTGCTTTCGATTTTCTCAATACACCGCCGATCATTTAAACATGAAAGGATCTCCTCGACTTCAATATTTAATTTAAATTTAAAAGTTAAGAACTTCAAGTGTTCTTCACTTTAATCAATTTAATTTTTAGCAGATGTATATATGAGTCCTCATTAGCAGTGCTTGAAAAATGAAATGGGCACTGTAGGTCTTGGCCCCGATAAGGGATGTCGCACCATTGAGTTTAGTTTATATATCATAACACACAACTATCATTGAAAAGAAGTATCGTTTTTTTAAAAAATTAAAATTTCTCAAAAGCCCTCAAAAGCTGGTTGTCATGACGCGCATAAGTCAGATAAAATTTACTTCTTCATAAAATTTACTTCGTCTTATATAAAATTTAATTTATAATACAAAACTCATACAAAGTAAATCATCTTGTTTAATTCATGCCAGATATTAAAATATTTTTAAATTAGAAAATATAAATTAGTACCTCTTATTAAATGCAAATTTCTTACTTATTAAAGTGCTCTTTTATTACGTTCTCATGTAAAGAGAAAAATTGAAAGGATTTATTTTATCTGAGATGTATTTTGAGACTGCTTATCAAAATGGGTAATTTAACTGTTTGTCTTCTGTACTGGAAGGCTTACCGGAAAAATTTATTGCTGTTGAAGTTTGTATGTGCAGTGATTCAGCATATTTAATGTTTGGCAGAATGTCCTTTTCCATATATTTACAAAAGTAAATTCTGCTGAGTAATAACATTTTTTATTTCATTAAATACTAAGAAAAGCTTAAAATATTAAATTTATTTCTTAAATAAATTAATATAATTATTTATCAAATAAATTAATAATATTTCTTAAATAAATGATTTGCTATGTGTCTTTAAAAATTCTCAACTCTTAAAATAAAATTTGGTTTTACATGAGAGAGCCGTAAGTGGTACATCTTAAAAACTATTCAGTCTTCACAGTTTCATCAAGTGACCAACCAATATGGACCATAACTGCGTATTTGCATTTTTGGCATATTTTCTGCTAACTTAATTTTTTTCTTTCCTTTATATATAATGTTGTGTATTTATTATAGCCTATTAATAGACACCCGCATGAATAAAAAATAACAGAAAAGTTTGGTATGATTTCAATAGATTAAATATAATAAAATAATATAGTTAAAGGAGTAAAATAATAACTTATGAAGAAAATTATCTTTCTTTTTTTTAATGTATTCGTGGACATTAATTTTTTTCTTCAAAATTCGGAAACTGACACAAAGTTTTGACTTTTCGATCGTGAACTTCACGGAGATTTAAGATGAAGCTTGCAAAAAATATGCGCATTTATAAAATAAGAAATTACAGAAATTTCTGAGGAGAAAAAAATGTTGTAAAAAAAGACCAACTATATACATTCCATCGAGTTCCGCGGTCCATCAAAAAGTCAACCGAGCGGAGACTTGATTTAGAAACGCGGCGGAAGAAAAATCGATCTAATTGCAGACAGCGGCTTTCGGTATGCATATTTTATGCTGGTCTGTGCGCTGATACACCGCTTATCACTTCCTTACACTGATTCCTCGTGGGGTCACTGGAGCTGGGGGCACGCACGCCCGGCACTTAGGCCCTGGCCTAATGGCCACGAGAACGCGCTGCCTTCCGGGGATAAATAACTCGTCGTCTTGGCCCTGGCTATCGTTGTTGACGCTTAAAGAGCGCCGGAGATACATGGGATGGTTCGAATGTTTGGAAGATTAGATTAAAGGGGTGAGGAAGGAAATGAAAATATATACTCCTCACGAAAAAACGCACGTGCGGAAATACCATTAATAGAAAATGATAAGAAGAGTAAGCACACTCAGCTTCAAAGTAACATCAAAAATTCAGTTTATGGTTCACTGTAAAAATATAAAATTTATGACGTTTTATCACTATGGTGTTCTTCTAGACTGTAAACATAATAAGGTGATTTTAGAGAGCATTTTTGTATACAGAATGTGTATAGAATATAATGTACACAGAGTGGCACGTACATTCTAGAAAAGTTAAAGTGTTCTGTGCATCCATTATTTTTTCATTATTTCTTCTTGTATTACACAAGTATACATGAAAAGTATATTAAAGCATAAAATGTATTATAAAAGTTTTTAAATAAAAATACACCTATAAATAAGTTATATCTAATAATTCATCTTACAAAAAACATTTGCACTTAAGTTATACTTTTCATAAAATTTCTAATCGGGATTCTCTAAATCAGTTTAAGCAAATATAATTAGAAAACTAATTATAGTTAATAAAAATAGTTAACTATTTATATAATCAAATTATATTTTTTTATATTAATTTTGCTTGTGATTTAAATTTCGACTTTATGCTTCTTTCAAAAACTGTGAAATTTAGATTATGCGTATATATATTTATAAAACAGGTAAATGATAGTTATTTGTGACGCTTATTTATAGAGCTACTACCCTCCCTGTCTTGTTGTCTGCGTGACTGAGTGCGCATAAGGAGGTCCTGGGTTCGAATCCTGGTTCGGGCATGGATATACTTTCTCTCTCTTCTGTCTTTGTCCTTTCTTTATATAAATGTGGGTTGCGAATAGTTTTCTAACTTATAAACGATGACCTATGGTATGTATGTACAGAGGAAGTCGGACTCCACACCAAATTACGGTTCAATTAGAAAAGTGCAGCAGTGCACCCCATATTGCCATCTTAACTGGTACAAAACAACAACATTTATAGATTAATCAGCAAATGTTACCAAATAAAGAACAAAAAAATTACTTAAAATATAAGAAAGATTTTTTATATGTTGTGGATTTTCTTTTTCCTTTTTATTTTCGTAAAAAAACGTGAATATTTTCATTTGCTTCGCAAAAATCAAAATAAAGGTGTCGATAGAATGTTTCTTAATTTGACAAAAAAAATAGGACTTTTAGAAATAACAAACAAGCCGTGTTTTCCAGAGAAAAACACGCATTTGGATTTCAAAGGGCAAAGAGTGATATGAAAAGATAACGATATTTACAATTTTTTTTAACTCTATTTACTTTGTTTTGCTGAAAACATCAAATGAGATGTAAAGTGTTTGAAAACTCACTTTACTTAAGAATTATTAAATGTTAGCCTCGGAGTTGTTTTCATTTTCATATGAATACATTCCCGATTAACGGTTTTTTGGGAAAGCTGAAAACACGATGTCTTCATTTGGCAAAAGCAACACTTTTTTTATAAAAAGTAGAAAAACTATTGTTTTTAGAAAAAATATATATACAGAAATGTGGTAAGAAAAGAAGAATCTGATACTTTAAATATCTTTCCCTGCTCCCAGTGGTTAAGGACAACAGTTTTAAACCAAGTAAAAGAACCAGACGCATCCATTCTTGAAGCACACAAAGTTCCGAAGAGGTGTGCATAATGGAATAAGTAACCTCGTAAGGAATTCAAATCATCATTAATTACTATTTAAATTAATTACAAATAATGTAATTGAAATTTCGAAATGAAGTATAGTCTATGTCTTAAATCACTTTAGAAATAAATATCCAGTTATAAGTTTCATTTTTTATTTCGTGTAACTATCTCAATTCAAACCTCGACTAGAATTTAGAGGACCAATAGAATATAGACTTTATTTGTGTTGATGATTATCGTTTTAAGAAACTTGTGTGAAGGACTTAATCAAATTGCAATGATGGGGATATACTGAAGAATCGATCACTAAAAACAAATCCAACCAATGTATTATAATTATCGTATTAGCCTCACTATACATCAGGGCATCTACATTCTGAAGTGACAATTTGAATTATCCAATGCAATATTAAAAATCATAGCACAAAGAAAATCTTCTTTCAATGCTTAGTTGCGACTCTATTTCATTAGGATTCCATGCACTCTGCAACTTAAAAAAAATAGACAGTAGACATAATAGACAGTATGCATGTTTAGTGTTTAGTTTCCGTTTCCTCCATATTGTATTGCAACCACAGCTCCCTCTACATTGTATTCCAGTCTTAACTTTCTTAAATTTACCGGTGTGTCTAACTTATGTGTATGTTTAATATATCTTCGTTAGTATATGAGCAAGTGTACAAATATTATCGTCTGATATCTCAAATAAACTTTAGAAATATTTACTATAAGCAATATGAAGCGATATATTTCCAAGCAATTTCTAGATTGTAATCGAAATTATCTGCCAATTAAGATCAACAGTACAAAATACTGATTTTAGTATTTACCTTAGCTCGGAGATAATATTTTTAATCATTTTATCTTCCAACCTTTTAATTTTTATCGGATAAATTAACTTTAATACTCTAGCTTTTCTTGTCCTGTTTTCTGACCTGTCTGATTTTGTTTTAAGAAATTCAGTGGTCCTGATGAATTAACGAAGCTTCGAAAAACATAATTATCTCTGCTACTATATATTTTAGATTTGTCAATTATTCATTCTGATTATTCTCAGAATTTCAATTTCTTTTGAAATTTAAGAAATCGCAAATTTTTAATGAAAATTTAAATCTTTGAAAACAGACTTTTATTATTCACACCGATATCACATATTGGACAGCTTCGAAAAACTATTGATAGACTTTTTATGACAACCATAGAAGTTTATTTTGGGAGGACGCTTTCATAGATAATGGGTCGTAATTGTTTGCTGGAAAAAAATATAAGAACTGATAAAAACACCCTCAAGCATTCACTTCAGTAGATGCACAAGTAAGAAACACAAACAAACCATCCATTTTCCATTATTTAGCAGTATAAAAATTGAATTTGAACCATCCACATTGAAGATCGGGATCTTAACAAAAGCTTACTCTGTCTTTTTATATAAATACTCGACCTTCTTACATGAAATTTCTATGCATAGCAGTAGAACATGCAATTCGAACTTCCAGTCTTATTTTTCGTAGGATCCTTTCGAATTAACCCCCATTTATAACACAAGAGTATAAACCAGTCATTTTTTGTCTCATGCGTAAACCCTTCATTTTTTGAAAATAAGTTAAAAAAATAATCGGACTAAAAAAATGTTTCTTAAATTTCATTTTCTTGTTGGTACAAAACAGAAATTACTTCAACGATGTGTCTGTCTTCCAATCCTTCATAATATAATGATCTTCCGCGATATTCTCTATGAATAAATAGGAAATAGGGATTTTTTCTTAAAGATTCCCTCTAATAATTCCTGAGAACTAAATATTAGGTTGGTGAAAAAGTTATCCATTATTTTTTCGGTAGACGTCTGTAGTGATCGCTATCTCGTGAGGTATCTATCAAACAATTTCAAATTTATGCTCATTGGAAAGGTGACATTTGACACTAAAATATTCTCTTGCAGTTTTTTGTTTGATTAATTCAGTTATGAGTACAAGGTTTTAAAAATAGAAGACAACAAACAGAAAATTCGATACATTTTAGTATTTCTTTTATAATGGCGAATATGCTAACTAGGTGGCTAAAATTGGGAAAGGTGTTTATCGTCCTATATATGACTGTAACAACCAGTTACGCACAATTTTGGTTTCGTCGATTCCGTTTGGGTATTTGGATGCTAAAGGTGCACCTCCCATGGATACAACATCGTCGAGAATGTCTATAAAATATCAAAAATTATCAAACTTGACTGCATGTTAGCAGTCGTAGCTTCGCACAAGACCTAAAAATCTTCATGAAAACTGTTTTAAACCTTTTTACAAAGCGAATCTGAAAGAAGTTACAAAAGGTTCACGTAAAAATAATGGATTTCTTTTTCCCCAAACTAATATTATCTATCTGTTTGTAGCAAAGCATTTATTGCAGTTAAAGCACTTCAATCTAACGCAGGTATTTCACGGTCACCATCGATTTTACTTTTTTCAAGGTAATTGATTGACAGTAGAAATTATTACATTTCAGTAATGGAGAAATTCAGTTTTTATTTATCTTTAAATTTGTGCATTTCCGGAAAAGCAATTTGCAGTTTCTTGTAAATTTATATTTACCGCAGTAATAAAACAAATAATGTACTGCAAAAAAAAAATAATAATTATAATTATGATATAGCCTAGTCTTGAAATTCCTAATATAGTTTTTTCAGCTACATAATATACCAGCCGGTTCTTATGCAAGTTAGATTTATGTTTAATTTAGCTCTTATTTTATTTATATTTACACCAAATTTAAATAAGACAAAGGGGAAAATTAATGCATAAAACGATAAAAGAGATCGAGGCGAAACCGCAACTGAAAAAAATATAGGTGAGAGACCTAAAAAAATTTGGTTCCACCAAACGATTTCCAGAAGACAAAAGGGTGACTCAACTCTAACACGCTCTCAATTCTATTACCATTTCCCGTCCAGAGAAGTGACCCCGGGACCACATAAGAGGGTGGAAGTGAGAGTAGTGAGTCACGCGCAGTGGGCGAGTGTCCCGTTGAGTCATATGATCCTCCAGGATGAGATGGGAGGAGTTGAGTTGTCTTGTCCAAATTCCTGAAGGTGTCTTTTTTTTTTTTCATTCTGTGTGTTCCCGTGCTTATGACGAGAATTATCTTGAACAGAAGTGCTATGGATTTGGTGATAAGAACTGTGACCGCCTCCGCGTGTTCATAACTTTGCACCTGCCTGATTATGTAACGGAAATAAGAAATAAATAAAAAAATCACGAAGCTACCAAACCCCACCTGCGGCCCATTTCTATTGGAATAATTTTTTTTCGCTTCAATTGGAACTGATAGGAAATAGCTATATTGATGAAATAAAATAATGTTAGCCTCAAATTTGGTTTTATAAAATAAAAACACATTGAATAAACCAATTAAGTTGAACGTGAATGGGGAAAATCCAATTTCACATATGCGTTCAATGCTTTATTTTTTGTTTAATATTTTAATATTAACTTTTAAAACGTCAATTATATAAAGTAGAATTGTTAAGAGGAAAAAAAAAATATTTTGCTAGAAAGTTTTATTAGAATTTGTTCTATTTTCTATGACCATCAAAAGACCTACATTTCATATTTCATTACTTATTAAGAATGTAATACCTGTAGAATTCTTTATTTTAATACGTTTTGTTTAAATGTACTTCGAATTATTTTTCAATTAATTAATAAATTTTTTCATTAATAATTAAACTTGGTAATATATTGATATACAGTCATCTTTAACAGTTTAACAGCATATTTAAAGGAAATGTGGGAGTTAAAAATCCTCCAAATACAATGAAGATTACAAAAGGAACATTGATATAATTAATATACTTAACTAAGAACACTGTGAATACAATTTACATTGCATATATTATAAAAAGAATTTATTTAAAATTAATCGAATTCGAAAACAATAATAATATTTAAATATAGGAAATCTTCATTAATTATCTAAAAACAATTAATTTTTTGGCATTTTAAAATAATAGCTTCTTAACATTAATTTAAATTACAATACCACGAGCTAAGTTCGGAGGACAATTTTAAGGAAAACTTTTAAGCAACTGATTGATTATATTTATTCAATCCAGATAATAATGATTAAGTTCTTTTTAGATTTTTAAAAAAATTGCTAAAAAATACTCGATGCATTCTAAATAAACTATTGTTTTCAATTCTTTTTATTGGTTTTTGAATTCAAATATTTATTTATAGCTTTTATTTAAGAAACTTAATAGGGACATAAAACTTACTCTACGTTATCAATCAATCAATTTTAAGTTATTTTTTCATAATATCTGTTACCTGATATTTTTGATTGCCTGACTATAATGAGCTTAGAATGAAATACGATTCACAAGACCTGTAAATAAAAATCACAATGCATTTTTGCTCGAAATAATTTTTTGATTTTTATATTTGGTATTCATTACACACTGTTTAATTGTGGCTAGAAAATGAATTTTAGCTCTTATTCTATGTCTACAATCTTACTATTAGAGAAGTGGTATTGGTACGGCGCATAGCCTAACAAGTGAAGGCTATTGCAATACATTCAAACATTTTGCAACACATATTGCAAAGGAAGAATTTGGAAAACTACCTAACCCAATAAATACGGAAACAGAAAATAGAAGTGCAATATCTATAGTTCGTTTTCAACAGCGGCTTGGATTGAACTTGAAAGCTATCTCTCTGAAGACCAAAGTGATTATCTCGTGGAGAAATGCATGACTTATGCAACACGCCGAAAAGTTTTCCAGATTTGTTCCAAGTGTCATCTATTGCCGGCTTCCCCTGAGCATATCTTCGATTGTTTGGAGTTAGCTTTGGAAGATGTCCATGCAAGTCCACTTCTGATGCTGGACTTTGCTAGGGTTAATGGTCTCATGAATCTGATCTCGCTGCCACTAGATCTTGAAGGTTTGGACACAACAACAGACCAAGGTAATGTGGATCGAATAGTCTGAACCCAGAATGAAGTAATGCATATTTTTACATTTTATTTAAATTTACTCTATCTAAGTATTAAAAAAGGAGATCTTTCTTGTATAGCCTAATTTTACTAAACCAAAGTGAAGAGGCCTTGATATTGCTCATAGAAAAGTCTAATAATTGTCAGTTGTTGTAAATCATTTGAAGCATCCATTTTATACACATGTGTGTGTGTGTGATGGATGTTTCATTTCATTTCTATATTCTGCTTGTATATAGTAAATTTGTAGGCCGAAAGTAAAAGCAAAACATCCATCTCACTTTTCAATAGATAGGATCGAATATAAAGACCCACTCCTGCGAAGAGAAAGGTTCATTTGCAGTAAGCCCGCCCAGGCTAAAAATAGTTTTTTTTTTTTTTCCATTTTTGTTTATTTTTTTTATATCATTCATAAATATGTATGAAGACAACTTTCATGAGAAAAATATACCTTGCGGTCGGTTCTTTTCCAGCCTTCCAATGTAACGACAACGAATGAAAAAATTGGTAATGCGTTATACATGCTGTCACTAAAGATTAGTGGCATAATCATTCGCTATAGAAATAGGAATGTCCTCTTCCTATTTTGGATTTGTAAAAACACTCTTCCTAAAGGACTTTCTTGGAAAGAAGATTAGGAAAGAACCTGCTAAATCAAAACCACAACAAAATTATGGGGGCCTTGGAAGCCTGGTTGTTTATCGCGTCAGTCTCGCAACCGTAAGGTTGTGGGTTCGATTCCCCGATGACTAAAGACTGTCGTGTTCACTAATGGTGACTGGGGCACGTAAAATATGTCGTGGTCACAATGTCCTCCATGTTCCCATTCCAAATCAATACCTCTGGGGGTGGTAGGAGTCAGGTCTTGGGTCTTTCTTGGCTTCCTATCTCTAAATTCGAAGATCTAGATGGTGCTGCAATCTATTAACCAACCAGAACCAATAATAAAAGAAAAACTTTTTAATAGATTTAATTTAATGTTAAACAAAATAAGAACCGTAACGATACTGTGCAATGCAAATTGAAAAACTGAACAAAACACTAAGATAACTGGATTTACCTATTCTTACTTTAAATCTATATTAAAAGAAAAAAAATATTAATCCCTTTTTTTTTCTCTCAAATTAGTTTCAGGTGGCCAAATAATCTTAAGAAGTAATCGTGTAATCATCTTAAAAACCCGACTTCCTGTTAATATACTAATATAAATAATGTATAAGTTTAATTAGTTTATTTTATTTACTCTTTTGTCTACATTTAATAAGCAAATTTTAAAATAATTTATTACATAGTATCTAACACGAAATACGTTGGATTAATTAAACCCATTGGAGATTCACTCGTGGTAAATAACATTCATTCAAAGTTTTTGAGAATATGCCACTCTTCATGTTATAGATACAAATTTTTATTTTATTCATTTTGGAAAAGGAAAAAAACGAACAACTAAAAGATTTTTAAATACCTTCATCTTTGACAATGGCACAAACTCATTTAAATTAATTGGAATCATAAAAGAAATTAAAAAGAATGACATCGCAATAAGTAAAACTGCCGTGTGTGACACAGATCCTAATGTCAAACTATCATGCTATCAAAAAGAATGCTTTGTTAAAAGAAACAGGACAACAGCTCATAATTTCATTAAGAAATGAGTTCAGGTTCCTTCATAGTTACGTATTTAATTAAATGCATTTAGGAAATTTAGAGTTTACAAACTTACAAAAAAGATACTAGAAAAGAAGATACAAGGCACACAGATTTATAACATGCTGCATTTCCTGTAGAATTCTGGGAAATGTATTCATGAAACTTGATTTTACAGGAAATTTAAAACGTCCGTATTGCATTTTTAAGAGTACTTCGCGATGTTATTTATTTTTTTTACTTGATTTGTTAATTAAATTTTATTGTTTTTAATTATCTAAATTTTAGAATAAAAAATACCATATGTAGCAGCCCAACCTGTCTAGTGGTTTGCGTAACGGGCTACGGAAGGGGAGGACCTGGGTTCGAATCCTAGCTCGGGCATGGATGTACTTTCTCTCTCTCTCTGTGTTTCTTGTCCTTTCCTCAGATGATGAATGAATGTGGCCCACCCTATAAACGGGTTTGTGGTGGTGTGGCGTGGGCGATGCTACTAGTACCTCCGTGACTTGGTTCACAGGCGCCTACCGGGTAACGATAAAATGAGTAGCAGTTTCCGGCCTTGATTTTTTTCGGCAAATGGGTTAATAGACTTACGTGCTCAAGGGTGCCCGCCATTAGATAAAAAAAATACCATATGTCATCTTTATTATATTATAGCTTGGTTTCGATATAACTTAGCGAAGCTTTTTTTTTAAAAAAAAAATATTTGTAGTAGAAACAACTTTTTAATGTTGATGTTTCTTGAGATTTATTACCAACAGCCTGCATTTTGGAATGAGTATTGTAATGAAGCATGGTTCAGTTAAAATGGTTGAGTGAAAATGAAATATTTGCAAAGTTAGGCGGTGGTAAATCCTTATTCATTCTTGAAAAAAAACTGTAGCCTTCGATTTTACATCTGAACTTATGACCTCCAAACATCCTAAACATTTTCGAATGTTTGGGAAGATCATCCCCAAAGAATGCATGATTTGAAAATAGGCATTGCCATTCTAATTAAGTCACTCTCATTACAATGAAATGAATACTAGAATATGTATTTAATATTAACAGTATGCGTTAAAATATAAAGCATTACTCCCTAATTAAAGATGGAAAAGGAGATGAAACAGTTATAATTTATAATTATTTTTAAATAAACAACGAGGAAAGTTGTATTGTATTAACCGGAGAAAAGTTGTATTATATTAATTATATTATAATTGGCCTTTTAATGCAGTATGAAAATGCTATAGCTATATTATGAATGAGACTCAGTTTTTCTGATTTACTATTTCGAACTCTCTTACCTCTGCTTTTAGCTAATCTGTTTTTAAAAAGTACCAAATTATTAAATCTTCTTTTGTTTTGGATATTTTTGCCTTTTTTTTTTTTTTTTCTCTTGCAGTTTTCATTTAATAAAATCTGTTCCTGTCAGACAAGTTTTTCTTGATCATTTTTTTATTTCATATAAATATCTTCCAATGAATTAATTACCGATTAATGTTTACGAAGATGTTAATGTAAATGAGGTTTGGCAAACTTCGACAGCAGGATTAACATATTTTGGGGCGTTAGATATTTTTTGAAGAACTTTTGCACATGTAATTATGTAATTTTTAAGAGAATTTTCAACAAAATAAATGTTAAGTATATAACAAAAATAGACAGTTTTTCGAAAAATTTAAATAGTTTCCATTGTTGGAAAGTTCATAAACATGCATTTAATTATGTATCAATACAGTCTCTACAAATAGAAATTTTTGTTGATATGTATTAAAATTAAGAATGTAAAATTAATTCTGTTAAATATCAAAAGTTTACTGTTTCATACTGCATTAAAAGTTGGAAAAAATAACTAAGAAATTAATTCAAATATACTTTTTTCTGGTTTTCAATTCTGAAAATGTATCGCAAATTTTTCTCTTCGTAAATACAACTGTCCAATGCATCATTAACTGTATATTATATCACTAAGCAAGCTAATTTTGTTTGGCTTAAAGAATTTTATTTTTTATGTGTTTTAACTCTGAAACTAATCTTCAGATACATTCAATACAGGAAAGATTAAAAATAAGCGCGTAATTTGATTTCCACATTTAGAAATATCGATAATAATTTTACAGTGTTTAAAAGTCGTAACGTGTCATAAGCCAGAGTTGAATTTTGGCTTTTACAAATTAATAGAATTGTAACAATTACTCATCAAATTCTTTTGCATCAATGTCTTCAATGTAGCAATTTTTAATAATCGGGTATCTTCAGATTCAATTGTACAATGCCATTTGAATTTGAAGGATATATTTTAAAAATTTCATTAATGCCTTTGTGACTTTTGCCTTATACCTTTAGTTCAAAAGATATTTTATCATATATTATTTAATAGTAATTTTATTTGAAAACTTTTTGAGCATGATTATATAAAGTTTTTATGTTACTCATCATGCTAAACTTTATGAAAAAAAATTTATTATTAATATCGGAATAAATTTTTATTTCTGACTCGTTTTATGACTTCAAGTTTACTTTGAGAAATAAATTTCTCAAATTATTAACGTAATAAAATAAATTGTCAAAAATACTTTCCGCAAAGGGTTTAATTTAGTACAGCCCTGTAAGAATATACCGCTTTCATTTATTCTAAAAATAAATTTATCTCAAATAACTTAGCAAAATTCATTCTAAATTATTAATGCTATTTGCTTTATCTTGGGATTACAAAACATTTCTGAAATTCACTTTAAGATATATCAAATAAAGTATTTTTTTACTTGATATATATATATATATATATATATATATATAT
>JAPDSC010156827.1:0-37782 GCA_026290005.1 Latrodectus geometricus | reverse complement strand
TCTCACCACATTATTTTTTACATATCTCGAATAATAAAGTGTGATACTATGAAGAGATATATTATCCTCCGAAAATATCCTTGTAGAAATTTTAAACACAACGCAGGCGAGAGTAGAAATACATAGTATACATGTAGTCACTTCCCATATTAAAAATATTGTCATTTTATGATTATATATAAAATGGATATCAATGTCCTGATCAAAAGTCGTCATCGTATTTTTGTCCAAAGACCAAATTAATATTCGTATGAAAAATAGCCTTCCTGAGGATTTTGATTAATTTGATTTAAAATAAATTAAATATTATAAGCATTTTAGTCAAAATAGAGAGAGAGAAATCGAATCCATGAATTGTTGAAATGATCTCAGCACTGACCTTCAACTACCAACTTGGAAATATGATTACAACATATATGGATGAAAATAAGCATTTATACATTTTTTGGTTGGAAATTTTAAATAGTTAATACATACATATATTTTTATAGTATTAAAAAAATCTATTAATACAACGAATTAATTCTACTGATTTCTATTTGATGAGTTTGAAAAATATGAATTCAAAAGGACTCAAAGTTAACTATGATTTGGTCAGTAATCGGTTGTGAAGTTAACTTGTGGTATCAAAAAGTTGTACCAAATTTCAATATAACTGCATAAATATTTATTAATAGCTTACAGTACAAAGGAAAGCAAACGAAGTATTTCAAAGAAATCTTATCATTGAAATAAGCCGAAAAATAATCAGCGAAATAAATAAGCAGTCAAAATTATCACTTTGTGCTGTTGTTTTTCCTCCAAAATAACCTCTCAAAATCATTTAACAAATTTAAAACTTATTGATGCATTTGGTTCCTAAATTAAATTAAATTAAGAAATTGAAAATAATCAAAAAAATTTTTAATCGGGGATCATTATAAAAACAGTTTAATTATAGATTATAAACAATGATTCTCAACATTTTAATTGATAAATAACAACCAAGTCTTCTCGCTATCAAATAATCGAAAAAAAATGCACAAATAGGACAGATTCACTGTGTTGCTATTTGTAAAAGGATGGGAAAATGACTTTAATCTCGATTGATCTCGATTCTGCAATCTAGTGACCGTGAACTAACGTCAAAGATCCTTTAAATGACAAATATGTTTAACAAAACAAATTCTATCTAATTGCTGTAATCAATCACGAGAAAATGTTTTGAAACTTAAATTGTTTGTGAATTTTGCCTTTTCTCTCATTTCCCAATATGTGATTTGGTACTTAATTTCATCGCATGATCATTCTATCTATCATGTGATTTTTTATATTAGTTAAAAGATAATTTTCATGTCTAGTTTCATATTATCATTTCGTTTAATAATTTAAGATTGATGGGCAAATAAATGTGTATTGATAGTTTTAAGATCTTAGGATTGTGAGCGAGTTGATACATTAGTACATTATAATAAAAATTGCGGTGTTAAGACATTATAATATAAGGTTATGCAATAATATATTAATTGATGTATTAAATCTTATAATCATCAAATGGTTCATAATTTTGAATCACGGTCACATGATCATCAATGCCTACTTAAAACTCTCTACACAGCAGAAGTTCTCAGAATATTATTTACATATATTTCCTCATTATATCAAGCATTTCTTCATTCTGTTCATGGAGAGTAAAAACTAGTTTAACCAACAGCTGGATTTTTGAAGTCTTAAATCATAAGGAGTACTACTCGTCAAAGAAAGTAAGCCACTACAGAGAACAACGTAAGATTATCAACTACCCAAAAATATTCGTAGACAGTGATGTTTTATTTTGGTGTTCGAAACGAAAACTACTTTGTTTAAATCTCGCCAATAAACAACAATGTTAAGCTATTATTATTTATCATATAAAATTAGCTTGATTACCTTATAAAATTATGAAGTAAGCTATCATTAATTATCTTATTAAGTATTAAAAATTTGTATATTTGATAGATTTGATAACCCGTAGTGAACAGCCTAACCTTCTTTTAAGATATTTTAATATCCTAATATAAAATATATATAATGGATTAGTTTTAAATTAATCTAGGAAAGCACCCAAACACCTCATTTGACAGACGTGGATACAGAATGCAAAAGTGTAATATCCATTTGTCGTAGCTCAACAATGGCTGGAATCGTAACCCCGAACTCTCCTGTGTAGAACGCTGTGATACCACTTCTAAAGCCATGTTTAATAGTTGCTGATATGTTATTAAATATATGATAAGATTAATGGATATATATTTCTGATTGCTTAACTTCGCTGAGTGTAGCCTTTAAACGCCGACGATAGCCTCATAATTTTGAGTTATGTTCTATGGACGAATGCTAGAATTTATACTTTTCTCTCTACCATTCCATATAAACGTAAGAACACTGGATAAACAACAGAGCAACGCCCTTCCCAAGCAGGTTACCACACCTATCAATTAATTAATGTGCAATTACTTAATTAGATATCAGCAACATTACCATTTCGTTAGATCTTAACAGATTATTTTTGTAATTAATCTTCCCACAATAATTACATTTTTCCTACTAAACTCTGGTTTTTATCATCTTTATTTTATAGGAATGGTAAAACCGTTACTTATATTTTTGGCTTTATTATATAACTAGCGTAAAGCTCCAAAAAGTAAATAAATTTTTTTCATCATATATTACAGATACCTCTATTTATGACAATCTTTTATTATACTACGTTGAATACATGCATTAAAAATATAGTAATTATGAGACGATATAACAACAGTTTATGAGCAACGACATAAAACAAAATTTTGAGCATAGCCTCAAAACTCTTTAATTAAAATGAATGACTCAAAAATCATGATCTTATCAAAGTAGCTACATTTATGTATTTTTCCAAAGACATTTTATGTGTTGTGGCTTTAAAATTGAAAAAAAAAATTCTTTTAAGCAATTACAACAATTTTGTAAGCGAACATAAAAATAGGAACATATACATCAAACTCCCCATGATACAAAGGAAAACAATTTCGTAAAAAGATGAAAACTAACATATTTGTGAGGAAAAAGACGTAATATAAAATCACTACTTCCTGGTAGAGTATATTTGACCTTGAAGAATGTCAATCTTTACAACTTTGAGTCAGCACGATTTTGAAAGGTCGCTGCACCGTTACGGATCCAAGCTTCACAATCTTGACATTTACATTCATAGATCATTACTTCCATTAAGAAATCTTTTATGTCATTTCTCTAAAGAGACAGTCGTCGATTAAGAGTGACTTTAATCTTGACGCTCGTAAAAACTCCTCAGCAATTAAAATCGTCATTTGTATAAAACAAGCAAAACATGCTTATTATAAGGTAAAAATATAATTTGGTGGGGAAAAAAACTAGTTTATCCTACATAATAAGGTCGCTTTTATGGATAGAAATTTAGCTTTAATGAGACATTCTTAATCTGTAAGATGTACTTTTCCATCTTAACCAATCTAGAGAAGAAAGAGCTTTGTTTCTATACAATGGAATATTTATACTAAATGTCTGATCAATGCTTAAGTATTATTTTTTAGCACAAATTAATTTGCCACCACAATTTAATCAAGTCAAAATAAATATTAGCCATTGTACCTTGAGATCATTTTTGCAGTTGATCCGATTAAGTCTGTATATAAAATACAAAACACGCATTAAATTCCACTCCCTATGTTTACAATAGTAATAAATTGTTGACAATAAAAAAAGGAATAATTTTGTGCTGCAACCTCTGTTTATTTCATTTCAGTTTTACCAAAATTTAAATATATTTATCATAAATTTAGTGCAGTAAATTATTTTTAGTAGAGTAAATCCTCTTTTAAACATGATTTTACATAATTAATCCCGTATCATAGATAAAATTTTCCAGAAATTTATTACACCATTCCACAAATTTCCTTTATATAGTAGCCTCTCATGTTACTTTTTCGTAAAGAAAAAGTTTTAAAATTTAAATTTCATAAAAAAAAAATTTGAAGGAAACACTCTTTGCTTGTTTGCAGATTAGTTAAAAGTATACGCCTATCAGAATAATTCTCCAGTATTTAAGACAGCTAACACAATTTTCTCTGAGATTGCTTTTTCATTAAAAAAAAAAAAAAAGTAAGTTCTTGTTAAGCATTATAGAGCATTACAGAGTCTTAAATATACAGAAGCTCAAAAAACATTTGATGCAACGTTTTCTTGGTTTGTTTGCCTTTTTAATTATATGGCTTAAGAGAATCCTATTCAGAAGCTAATTGATAGCAATAAATGAGAGACTATGGAGTGTATTATCAAAAAAGGTCTTTGGCGATCTTTGGATTTTAACCAATAGCAGCATCTCAGCAACAAAAGCAGCATTTCAATAGTGACCAGGCTTCGGCAGATCTCTCTACAGCACGAGGTCCACGTTCAACAAATCTCATTTAATGTAGATATATACGGTAAAGAATTAACGGACAAACTTGCAAACGGCTGTAGACATTAGGTTCCCTCTTTTTCTGCTCTCACCTTCCTAGAATTATATTCCTTGAGAAAATTACAATATATGGAAGCATGGATTCCATATATTGTAATTTATATATACCGCCAACCCACCACTGGTATCAACGGCAAAAAGCCAGGGACAGCTTTAACCATCAAGAGTGATAGAGGCTCCTTGGCTGCACTCACCAGACTTGCTAGTGGGTATGTCAAGAGCTTTGTTTTGCAAGACGAGAAGAACAACTGAACCAAGTGCCCATGATCGACAGACTTCCCCAAGCACGTATTTGCTTGTCCGATCGTGTAGAAGTCTTGAAAGAGCCCCAAACATGATTCTTTGGACCTCTTTCTTAAGCTGAACTTTTTCAGTCATTGACTTATGGATCTTGTCTGACTTCTTTAGACTCTGAAGGATTTGTAACAACAAGAGTATCCTATTACAAGAAGGATGAATAGCTCCTCACATGCTCTTTATTTTTATAATTTCTTAATATAATTGTCTGTAACCTTTCAATCAAAAAAACTCTAAATTGCATATATATGTACGTATAATTTGACCTTCAATTTAAATATTTATTTTCAGGTGATGAAATGTACCCTAGAAAACCGGACTATCTTGGAAAAAGTCCTGGACCAGATTATTCTGTCAGTGTGGATGAAATGCGCAAAAGACACTCAGGGATACACAGAATGGAAGTTCGCGGACCCATCTGCACTGCGTTTTGCAACATCAGCCCCACCTGTGGCCACTTGCAACCTCTTACATATCAGCCGGACCGACCTATAGCTCAGTCCTACTTATGAGCATGTACCAACTGGAATGCATATTGCCAAGCAGTGGAATGATACCACTAAAAAGGATGACAGAGAATGTACCTGGATTATGTAGATATTTTAATACACGAGCAACTAAGTGCATTTTCAGGATATATACATTGTGAATCAATTGTATATATATTCAAAATTCAGCAATGACAAATAATTTGTTTTCGACTAAAAAAACAACCAAACAAGATTTCCACCAAGTTTTCATGTGACTGTTTCAGCATAATGTTGATGAAACAATATTACAAGGAGTGAAATGGACGATAAATTGAGTTTTAGAATAATTAAAATTATACTTCACTATGACGAATTTATTTATTGGGCTCATTCTCAAGAGACTGAATGTTAATCAATGTCAACTTTTAATGTGCCTCTCAATATTTATATGAACGTATTTTTAGGAAATGAATTTTAAATAAGTTAATAAGTTAAAAACTATAAATTACTGAAAAAAATTGTTAAATTTGTATTTTGAAGTCAATGTTATATTTTTCTTAATACCATGTACTCTTTCTTGCAGTCATTTAAGTTGATCACTATTATATAAAGTTTAAAAAAAAAAAATAACCAAGAATAAATTTTTTTTAACCCTTAAGATGATTCATTAAACAGATTTTAAAAGCATTTATCACATACCTACAAATACATAAAATTTTAGACCTTAACAATTTTACCTTTCATGTTGATAAATGAAACGTGCATTTACAAACATTTGTTTAGGAATAAAAAACAAAATTTAGAAATCAGTTTGTTAAGGAAAATATAATGTTTATGAATTTAGAAATACATCTTTAAGCATCAATCAAAATAATGTTTGAAGATGTATAGTAAAAAATCTTAAAGTACAGCTCAAAATATATTTTCAAGAGACCAAAGCACATTTTATATGTATAAGAGAAGTTTTCAAAAATATTGAGATATATACGAAACCTTCTACGAATTTTCATCTCAACTGAGTATCTTTTTTATTTAATTCTTTAAACAATAATCAATGGTTGATATAGCCACTACGAAAAACTTATTTATTAGTAAAAACATTCTATTTAACATCCTTTCTTCATTTTTTTAAGCGAAAAAAATATTTTCGTAGTGTAATAAAGATTTGCGATACTAAATATGCAGATTATAACACATGGTAAGTGTGTATCAAATTTTGTATAAGCTAATCAGTTAAAATGACCAAGCATTTTCTAAATAAATAATAGCTCCAGTATAACTGAATGAATTGCTATTAACTACTTCCCACAAACTTAAGTTCAACACAACAGAATTCAAAAAAAAAGAAGAAAAAATACTCAAGACTTTATTGTCCTTTTTTTTTGCGAACTAAATGTCACTTCAGGCAAACATAAGACTAAAAAGCTAAAGTTTGGATAAAACATTCAAATTAGAAGACAAATAATCTCAACATAAACTATATTTTTATTTTTCCAAACTATGAAGGAAATATAATTTTTAGTTATTATGTACACTTAGAAAATCTTGTAAGCACATAAACATCACAATTTTTTGTCATAAGTTTACTTCCTGTAACGAGCAGAACTCCAGAACAGAATGTTAGTTCATATAAATCGTATATTTATAATCTATAATTTCTATTCCCAGTGGTTATGCATGGATGAAATATTTAATAAGGTCAAAAGAACCAAATGTCTCCTTCCTTGAAAGGGAAGGAGTTCCAGAAAGGAAAACTACATCATTTAAATAAAAATTTGGCAGCATTAAAAATATCTGAGTTCAAATCAGCGCTAAGAGCGGTTTAAATTAAAAGCACTGAAATCAAAATTTCACAATGAAACGTAGCATAAAATGTTATAAGTCTCCCTGAACAAAAAGTAGGCATACAATGAATATCCTCTTAGTTAATTTTCTTCTATCATGAACAAAAAAAAAAGTTATGATAGTGACACCCAGCTATTTTGGAGATCAGAGACCAGATACACAATAATTACTTATTAGGTAAGTCATTATATAACTATAGATATCATTCGTCAAAGGCTATTTGAAAAGAAAAAAGATCCCAATTTAAAACAATTATATAAAATTAAGCAAAATGTGTTTATAAAATATTTAAATCAAATGCAAACAAAATTTTAAATTATATAACAGGAAATTGAATTTTATACTATAAAAATTTCTACCAGGTATATTTATAGCCAAAGCTCATCTATATTTGAAGAATATTTTAAGAAAGGCAGTAACTATTTTAAAAATAAAGCATTTACCAGTAAATTAAAGGAGTAAATCCTAAAATTAAACGCTATTAAGAATCATATATACACATTGGTAGTTGTATGCAGAGTTTATAATACATATTTAACCACTTTAAATGGCAATTGGTTCTTGACACCAAATATTCATACATAAAAATTCAAAGTAATCTAACATTAAAAAATTTCTAATCAGTCCTAGTCAAATTTAATTGCAGATATTAATATGGAAAACTTTTAAAAACATGATTTTATAATACATATACATACAAATTCAGAGAAATAAATTTACACTTATTAGATTGTTCGGAAAACAATTTAGTTTTATATGAAAAATCCTATAGCGAATAAATATTTTATTGAATTGTATTCTGTCAATTCTAGTCCAATACCTTTAACCATCTTGCTGGTAGCATGATTTCAAACTCATAAAACGGTTGGTTTTCTCTAGCAAAAAACTAATTCAGGTGGAGAAAATGAAATTACTTTCCGAACAACCCAATATTAATGCATTCCCTAGTGAAAATCAAATCTTGCAACAATAGATACAATAAATTTAAATTTTAGACTTTAGTCACATGACATCATCAGTTATAAACTTTGATAGTCCCATTTAATAAAAAGCACTTTTATATTATAAAAAATTGTCAATAACTTCAATGTCTGTTCTAGTTCCACTGCAAGGGCTTTCATCTTGACATTACATAAATCTACAATAGGTCCCTTCACATACTTGCTTTCAGCTAAGCTGGCAGCTGAATAATTAGCACTCTTGCCTTCAGTTCAAGTTTGTGGCATCGAATCTCAACTTGGGTATGGATGTTACTAGAGGTTTGGAATCCACTTTAAACCACAGGTCTCGGACTAATTAGCCTTCATGTACAAAAACTGATCGTTGAACAATAAGCTTACCAAATCACTTGTTGGCCTTAATAGAAATGAAGAGGCTGATATCTCAGCAAAGGACAGAACTTAAATGGCCTTAACTTCTAGTACTCTGACTATTTTGGAGATCTGCTCAAAAGTCAAATCTACCATTGCTTTTTGGTGTTATCCCCAGATTCATGACTATGGTGACAAACAACCAATAGGTACTATCATTTTCAAGGGGAGTAGTGCTACAGCAGACAAGTTTATCAAGAGAGACTCACAAGTGAACACCTGAAATGTCTTAGAATTGAGCAAGGAAACAAGTGTAGGAAATGCAATATCACATATTTAACCACCGATCATCTGCTTCTTGGAGGACTTGAAAAAGAGGACTAGTTTCAAAGTTTTCTGGGTACAGACTTTTTATCAGTTCATGGTTTCATGAATATGATTTATCCTAATGACTAACCAGTTAGGATCAACAAAAATCAAAAATTAATACCATGAAAATCCTACCGTAGGAAGCATTTATATTTAAACTTATAACAAATTTTAACAATATGGAGACAAATTGCTCCTATATATATATATATATATATATATTATTAAAATATTATTCTTAAATTCTTAGCTTTATGAATTTTTTAAAGCCCTACTGCGAATTAAAATATTCATATTACTCTGAATTTTTTATAATTCTTATATTTTAAATTCTTGTCTTGTTTTTAAAGATCTGATCCTTTCAGTTTGATATATTTATTACATAAAATAGATGATTTGGTTTTTTTGTCTTTTTAATGTTATTTCTTACACATAAAAGATAATTTCATGATTCACAATTTAAAACTGATTCTGAAACACTATTAACATCTCGGAAATCAAACCAAGTTACTAAGATGGAGATTATGCAATTACAAGTTTTGCTTTTTCCTTCAAAGACACTTCATTTAAATGAAACAAAAAAATAAATAATGTATCTACTTACTATAATTTAAATACATTAAATATTTTAGTAAACTATTTTAACTCGTTTATTTAATATAGACAACTCAAACAAACTTATGAAATTCCAGTTTTATTCCATTTACAGACATCTACAACATTAAAAATTAAAAATATTTCATATCTATATATTAATGCTACATTTCCAAGAAAGTAAAATATTTAAAAAACTTTAAATTATTTTTAAATGATTTTTGTAGATTATACAAAATTTATAATTGAAAAAACATGCACAAAACTCAGAATATAACATACACAATTACACAAAAAGTTTAAGTTAAACATATAAACTATTTTAACAATTAAAACAGAAAATAAATCTGGCATAATATTTAATTCCATATATTAAGATAAACCTTAAAAAGCATACTTATAATTACAGGGCATATTAGTTTTACATACAATGTTGTTTGTCCACTTTAAACAATATGTTGGTAAATAAGTTCTTGATAAAGCATAAAATGAAACTTAACTAAACACAGAAGTTAAACAATAAAAAAGCAATAGTGAAACTAGCAAAAGCTACTTATACAAAATATATTCCTATCAAATTACAGGCATAAATTATCACATACACAAGCATAACTTTATAATTATTAAAACTTTCTAATTTGGCACAATTAAAATATAATTGGAATGTTGAATAATAAAATTATATGCATAAATCATCAAAACAAATATAAAGTGTAGAACAATCTAACAAAATATATTTTGAAACCTTGAATATTTTGTTATAATAAAAATATAGAATTATTTTCATTTCAGAGTTTAAACACCACAACAATGCATTTACTTCAATATTTATTATTTTTACTTTATATTCAAAAATAAACATTTCTCTTTCATTAAGCACATCACATTTTTAAAAATAAAAGCTCTAGTTATTAACAAGAACATATTGTTTTGGAATGTCAACAAAACACTAGGAATAAAACACTGAAAAAGTGACAAAACAAAATTAATTCCCTTACAAAAAGTAAACAGAATCTATAAAATTCTTTCAAAATTAATTGATAATTAAAGAACATCTTCATATATACATTAAAGAAAGTCAAAAATTTAAAAATTCATAATATGTTTGATTAACCTAAAATTTAAGAAAAAATGAATAAAAATTTAAAGAGAAATTACAGAAACTGATTTTGTAAATAGTAGAGTTTAAGATAAACTTTATAGATTTATAAAATGAAACTAAAACCTTAATCATTGGCAATCTTAGGAATTTAAACAAATGCACATATTACATAAATAACCTCAAATATTTCACAAACAAGTTCCGTCCAAGACACACAAACATGTAAATAAATAGTTCTACATAGATAAAATCTCCATGAAAATAATATTTAAAAACATTTAAGGGATCAAAAAAAAAACTTTTACTTCACATTATTAGAAAAAAATTGTGCTAACTATTAAAAGCTTCATTAAAAATATCTCATTTTTATTTACATATTCTTCACACGTTCCTCCAATTTCTTAAGCTCATCTCCAATTTCCTCTGGCAAGTCTTGAGGCACCTGTTCACTAAAATACTTAGCTATATCTTTACACTCCTGCAGCCAAAAGTCTTTTGGTAAATGGAATAATGCTTTGGTATCCACAGGTGAAGAGAGACCTGAATAATTCAATGTTCCTTCTTTTGGAATGTAACCAATGGGAGTTTCCTAAATACATTCACAAAATAAAGGTTAGTTTTCTAAAATATTAGAATAATGCACAAATAGTCATGGAATTTTTTTAAAAAACTTTTTTTAATAATCATACTCATGAGATTTTCTGCTATTAAGATGTAGAAAGAAAATTTTAGCTCAGTTTGTTGTTCAAAAATTGATAGTTGTGGACAGAGAGCTAATTTGATCAAATTATTATCAGATTTGCTCAGCGGTCATTTTTTTTTTTTTTTTTGTGCACAAAGGCTAATTAGACCAAAACCTATTTTGTAAAGTGGATTCAGAGCCGCTAACAACATTCAAGGCCAAAACAGAATTCAAACTCACAAACTGTTGAACCAGAGAACTAACCATTCAACTGGCAGCCTGCAAAAATTGTTATCAAGATTTACAGGTTGAAACAGTCTTCAAACTACAACATCTTCACTTGAAGCATAAATCGAAACTACAAACAGTTAAATTGAAGGCCATAGCATTAACCAGTCAGATGCCAGACCAACATAAGTTTTTAACTCTTATATTTTATTTAACTGTTTAAGACAACACAATACTTTCCAAAGTAAGTTATAAACAAGAAGTTGATAACCACTTAAAATAAAGACATAAATTTTACTTAATGTGTTGTATTTATACAAGTTTACATCAAAAGGTTCAATTTAAGGGATGTTGCATATATTTCTTATAAAATTTTTTCCATGTAAATTTTAATATCACATCATTTGTAAAAGCAATTTTTAAGAAAACATGATTTCCTATTTTTTAAGCTATTAAACATGCAAGCAAATATTTTTAAATAAAGTACCCAGAAAAGTTTAACTACAGTTCACTATCATTTTTCCCACCAGAACTCTGATTCTTTGCATTCAGTTTTATTTTACACAGAACTAATAATCTTAAATATTAAAATAACTTCTAATTTAAAATGAAGAATCACACATCATTACAACAAATATTTCTAAATTAAGAACGTGAAATTAACATACCAAATATTAAAAACATAGTAAATTAATCTCAAAGGCTGTTGTGGGAGAGATTTTGCTATATTACAAACAATTTTTTAAAATTGGTTGTAATACACCGAAATTAATAGATTGTATCAGAAAGAATAACATGATTTATAAAAAATAGTAAAACATTAATCAGAATTGGTTATCTGTCACTCAATAAATTTTTCACACTGAGATTCTAGCTTACAATCAATAAAGATGAGCTATGACGTCAAAGTAAGAAGTTGCTAAAATATTAAGTACCATAGACTTAATACTTTACCAGCTTACTTATTATTAAAATGGAATAAAAAAGCTCTAGTTTTTCATAAATAAACTAATATTTTAAAATGGAACAAACTATAATAAAATATTTTATTCAAAATCAATTTATAGATTAAAAATTATATACAATTTGTAGTATAAACTAGAAGAAATGTTACAGCAAAAAAAGAAATATTTTAATGATTTTCTCATCTAAAATTTTTACTAACAATTTACTTTTGACTGCAAAAAATAAACACTATTACCAATCAGAATGTGGTTTGAATCCATGAAATCTAGACTCACAAAATGCAATTGTAAATCCTTTATGTCAACAGCTATATGCCCATAAGGAAGTTACAATAATGTTACAGAATAGAAATCAATGCACTAAGAATAAAAACAACTAATTAATTAGAAAACAAATTAATTTGAAATACCTGAGCAATATCTTCTCCATCTACTCTTCGGCAAATCCAATCTAAAACCCTACTGTTTTCTCCAAATCCAGGCCACAAGAATTTGTTATCATCATCCTTTCGGAACCAATTTACATGGAATATACTAGGTAGTTTCGAACCCTGCTTCTTACCCATGCTCAACCAGTGATTCAAGTAATGACCAAAATTGTAACCGAAGAATGGGCGCATAGCAAATGGATCATGCATGATTACTTTCCCTAAAAATGAAAAACATTTAAATATTTGACAGCATCAAAATTCAAGCAAAGCAAATTATTGCACAGAAGAAAACATTAAATATTTCCAATGAAACTCTTAAAATTTGATTTAGCATGAAGCATGGAAAGTTAGAGAATTATAACTTTAATAAAATTATAAAATGGTGTAAAAAGTCTCATAATATGCATTGTATGTATAGATGATTTTCTAATCCATTAGTTTTGTCATATTGATATCTGTGATACTGATAAGGTAAACTGATCATATTGGGCAGCAAAAATTCAATTTTAAACCGATTAGTTGCAGAAGAGTGACATAGGATGTGATCCATAATTAGCATCACTTTTTATGAAATCTATTAAAAGGTTGGTTGGTTGGTTGGTTTTAATGGCACAAGGTCCCAAAAAAGGACAAGCCTATTTAGAACAGAAATAACAGTATGAAATAACTAAATCTGTCCTGAAAAAGGGAAGCTATTACCCTAGCTTCACGATTTGAACTTTGAAAAATTAATGTAAAATTGGCTTGCCTTTCATTTAATGTTCTTGGATTTTCTGAGCATTAAACAAAGGTTTTAATTTAACCTCCAGCTGCATTTGTGCAACCATCATTTAGCAGCTGTAAAACCAGTAAAGATTTTCTCTTCATGTGTGCTAAAAATTCTTCTATCTATCTTCTAGAACAGGTGAATCTCATTTACAATGAATAGTTTAGTATCCATAACCATCTTTATCTACCATAATTTTCAATTTCTTTGGATAAGAAATTAAGAACCATAGTGGATGAAGTAGCATTCTCTTTATCAGCACTAACCACTTCTTTACTTTCTGTAATGCTATATTAATTAGTGATATTTAAATTGGCAGACAACAGTTACTAGCTTTTAACTCATCATTAGTTATCTCTTGCATCCTCTTTCAAAAACTGGTCTTTATTTAGAACACACTGAGAATCTAGAACGTGTTTGTCTGATCAACAGGATAACCTTTCACACTTATTTGATAATCAATATAATTTTAAGACTATTTCAGCAATAATATAGGGATGTTTACAGATGATTGTTGAACTTAAACACTGAGTATTTTTCACCAAGATGAGATTTTTTCCTTTACCTACTATAATTGTTCCAACAATCAATTGATTCTGTTAGATTAAATTTCTTTGCTAATTCTAAAATTTTTATTTATATCTTGAAGTCCTTAAAAACGTATATTCTAAAGATTTTTTTTTCTTGTTTCCCACAGAAATCAGTTGAACATCTCAACTCTTAACATAGTTAACTCTTAAACCAGAGTATGCAAAATGTAAAATTTAGTGATGTAAAGCATAACAAGCACAGAATTATATAATGCAATAACACACTGCATAAATAAAAAAATAATTAATAAATTAGCTAATCCTTGATATCGCAGGATGTCTAAAAATGTAAATTAGCTAAGCAGGAGCAATGGAATAAATAAAACAGTTGCGCTTTAACAAAAAATAAATCAGTGAGAGTTGAAATTCACACAATTCTGAATTCATGGCAGTTGATGCATTACTGTATTTAAACGCGATTTAGTAGATACTATGAATTTTGGTCACGTTTGTATATAAGATCTAACTTAACCAGGATCTACAGTTCAAATTAGATTGTTATCACAAGGAATATTCATACCCGAGGTCGGAATCAAACCCACAAAACTTAAACCAAAAGTCAGAGTACTAATCACTCAACACACAGAAAGCTCAAAGCTGGAAGTTGAAAGTTTCAATTAAACATTCATTTATTGATTGATCGAACATTATGTTTTGGTAAATAATCAAAGAAAAATATACTTTTTAAAAAGATTAGATTTTTTTTTTTAATCATTGATCAAAGTTAATTTATCATCACTGTCATTTCCATATCATCAAGCAATGTGAACTTCAGAAAAATCAAAAAATCCTTTGGAAATTAGTCAAGATAACCAAATGGAATCAAGCAGCTATTAGAAAAATTAACAAAATAATAATTTTCTAATGCTGTAAAAATAAAAATATTCAAGATAATAAATTATAAATGATAAAACTATTTACTAAATTCAAATTAAAAAATCATTTTAGTACTCAAAAGAATGAAAAAAATATTTAGAAAAAAATTATCGCTTTAATTATTCATAATGAAACCTTTATGTTCAGCAGCAGCCGTAGCTTCAGATCTCATAGCTGCACCAATGAAAACACCATGTCTCCAGTTAAATGCTTCATAGATAAGAGGAACACCTAAAAAACATGAAATTGTAATTAGACATAATTTTAAATTTCAATCATAACTTAAATAGACATTTTTTCAAGTATAATTAGCATGTTTTCATTTTCAATGAACACTATTAAAAATTAATTGCTTTATTAAATAAAAAAATTTCCACTCTAATTATAACATCTGAAACAATTGCATTGATATGATTAGAGTATGGGATGCATAAAATATAAATTTCAATAACTTGTAGAAAAATACTTAGATTTTTAGTTTAAAACACTTCTTTTATTCTGATTGTACAGGAATATTAAACATGTCAAGGAAAATTTGACTTATCTGGTTTAACACAATTTAATTAGATTTTTATTCAAATAAAAATCTTAAGAAAAAATAAAAAAAAATTAAAAGAATAATTTCACTAGTAAAAGAAATTGAGTTCATGACTCTCATTTTATGGTTTGGCAGTCTCTAAAGTTCCTTATTACAAACTAAGAATAATTCAATCAAATTAAGGTGGGTTACCAAACAACTACAAACATTAACACAAATTGAAGTAGAAATCGAACCCAAGAACTTTTAAATTAAAAAACCATATCACTAACAATTTAATTGCGAAAGTATGTTTTTTTATTTTGTGAATGAAATATTTAATGTTTTAAAGTTAATTATTGCTTATCGTTTGTAATCATTAAGAATGTATAGATTGTGAAATAAAATTTGCAACAAATGTATTGAAAAATTGCTTTGAAGTCATTATAAATAGTTAATGAAAATTCTCAATATACAGTTCTGCATTTTATTTATTTCAGATATTTTATATATTTTGTCACTTTAACGTAAATTTTAAAACTAGACTTACATGGAGAAAATAGTTTCATGTAAATTAACAAATATAAAAATAACATTATTAACAGAATACTTCAATATTTTTATAGAAGTATTTATAATCCTCTTTTATCTTTATTATTATTATTGTTCTGCCACTAGTCCATCTCAAAAGAAGGAATTTTCTTCTTAGAGAAGCTTGTTGGGTAATACTGAATAAACAACAAATTAAATCACAAATATTAAATGCATTTTATTTCTTTTATTCATATATTTTTTGTGATTGATCAACTTTTTTTAGGACCTAAATGTGCAATAATCAATTTATTCTCATTAGAAATATTTGAAATTGGTATAAAATAAAAAATTTTATTATTTTACATCCATTTCATATGCAGTTTCATCAATATTTAATGAAAAAATACTATTCAATTTACTCACTGCTCCTTCATGTTTTTATTTATATTATCATGTTTAGTCTGGACAAAATTAAATTAGCCAATATCTGCATGAGCTCAATAACTTTTAAAATAAAAATAAAATTAAGAATGTTTTCATTCAAAAACTGTGATAATGGCTTTGTGCTTAGTAGTTTCATTGCATACAGGCTCAGATTTTTAAGAATGATGTAACAACTAGTTTCAAAACAATATCTAAGTTATGTGTTCAGAAGGTTGAACTTGACACTAAAGACCAGTTAAATTTCAAATAAAACTAATCTAGAACATTCACTTTAACTGAATTATTTTCAAGTATTTATTGAAATGAAGTTTTAGCATTAAGGCTAGTATCTTGATAATGTTTTAATTGAAATTTCAAGACTGAAATCCACCGCAGGATGAAAAAGTAATACTCTATTAACCCCTTAAAGCACGAGTTTTTTTCGAAAAAACTTCCAAAAATTATCCATATGCCATCTATGTTAAAAGTTTAATTATAATTTAATATTAATATAGATGGCATATAATTTAGCCTATCTAGTTTTACTGGAACGGGTCTGAGACGGGCATTAGAAATAACAAAAGCGCCCGTGTGAGACAAGCATGTGGCAATGACATTCGCCCGTGTCAGACACGGGCAAATGCCTTAAGGGGTTAATGTAATTGGTAAGTATTTGAACATATTTTACTTTTAAAATAACACAATCTAAACATTTTGAAAACAAGATTTTCATTTACCATAAAATATTTAAAATTTAAAGTGATCAATAATAATAATGCTTGTTTTTATGTACTATAAAACAAATTCTAGAAAAATATATATATACCAAAATTTAGCAGCATTAGAAACATTAAGTCATTAATTTCATAGCTTATAACAAACTTAAATACTCTTACTAGGGTTGTATACATTACTTTTTTTAAAAAAATTATATTTATAAACATAACATGCATAAAATTTAATCACAAATGTCTAATTTGAGAAATAGAAATCAACATTACATAAATGTTTATTATAGTCGTGAATGAGTAAGTTTAATAAATGTTTAAATATAAAATTTTAAAATGTTTTAAGTAATATTTAGAATATCTATATTATATTAATATAGTGCTTATTTAAAATCAAAAACTATGCACATTTAATGCTGCTGAGTAATTTCTTATCAAATCTTTGTCACTTATACTAATATTATGTGCTGATATAACTTGCCTTTAGGCCGTCTACCACCAAATACTATGGCACTAACTGGAACACCTTTAGGATCTTCCCAAGCAGGATCCATGATCGGACATTGGTTTGCAGGAGAACAAAACCTAACCATAAAAAAATAATAAGATTAAGAACTTTTTATTAATAAAATTAAATATTATCAAACAAAGCAAACATTCTTAAATAACAGTGTAAAAAACTCAAAATTTCAGTTTTTATAATTAAATAATATATTCAGGAATATTTTCTATGTTTATTCATTTCAATCCATTGAAACAAATCTTGATATAATTGAAATGTTTTAAAATAAGAGTTTCAGAATATTTGGAATGGAAATTAAATATTTAAAATAAATTTTTTGCTACATAATTGACATTTCTTAATTCATTCTTTGTATCATGCCAACAGATATAAGATCAGATTATTTTTCAAACTTTATTAAGAATTTTAGATATTGATATTTCTGACGTAAATACTAATTAAATCAAATTTTAAGTATTTCAAAATAATGTTATGCATTAACCCTTTAAGAACAGACGGTTCAAGTACACACTTGCTACAAATGTGTTTCACAGTTGGTTTAGTTGTTGCTTCAACAGTCACTTTTTACACACAAGGGCTAATTAAACTGAGACCGACAGCTTAAAGTGGATTCCAAACCACATTGATCATCTAAGCCCTAGGTAGAATTTGAATTGAACCGAAGGATGGAGTACTAAATATTTGGTTGCCAGTTTGGCTGCTTCACAGCTAGAAAGATCATATGCATATTTAGGAAAATGAACATAGAGGAAAAGCAGTAGGCAACTGAACTTTGAGGTGAAATATTTTTTGTATATTCACCAGATGACATTCTGTGAACATTTTTTAACTAAACTAAGTTTTAGGATCTTGACCTCGGTTACTTCACATTCCATTTCTGGTATTTTATACATCAATTGAAATACGAAAAATTATAATGAAAATTAATGCAGTTCAGTTTACACTTGATATTAGTATACACATTTTCATTTAGGATACTTTATTTTCACTATTGTGAGAGATTTGCCTGCAAATTTTATTGCAATTTATGTTATTTTCAAATATATATAGGGTACTTTTTTACTTTGTCTGTAATGACATGTTTAGATCTAAAATGTCTAGTCTTATAGATCCATAAGAATGAATTGTTAAAACATCCAAATATTAATTTTTGCATGTTTTTAAAAGTTATTTTTAATTTTGATTTTTATAAACACTTAAAATAATGTATTTGTTAAAAATGCTACTGTATTGTCCATTTTACATTGCTTTCTCAAAACCAATATTAACATTAAATATTAAAAGAAAAATGTTAATCACAAAAATAACGTAAGACACAAACTTTGAATATCTATAATCACCTAGAATTTGGATGAGCAGATGGTTTTCCAACATCTGGAGTCCAGTTTTCCATTCCTAACCATGATGTTATTTTAACATTTGGAGGGATTTCATCTTCCAATCCTTCCCAGAAAAAACCACCATCACTGGTTTCAGCAACATTTGTAAACATTGTGTTCTTTTGAATGGTTAACATAGCATTAGGATTAGTTTTCATTGAAGTGCCTATAAATAAAATATGAGGTTTTATAAAATACATATATATACGAAATACATACAAATTGAAGCAAACACCCATGAAAATATTTATAACACATTTTTTAACTAAAAACTACACAAATGAATTTTTATTTAAGCAAGTGTATCAAACCTAATCATAAGTGAAACATTTTTAGAATATTAATAGAAACCTTATAAATAGAATATGTAAAACAAAACAAGTCACTTAAAATTTTTAAATAATATTTTAATAATAGGTAATTATATAACTGGAAAAATAAGGAAATATTTTTATACAAAATTTTAATAGTTAAAAACCTCAAATATTGATTAATTTTTTTTTTCATGGAAGTTTAAAGATTAGCACAACATTGCATAAGTTTTAAATTGACTTCTTCACAATTAAAAAATGCTATTTTTCTGAATGCCACAATATTTGACAATAAAAAATTCCACAATATTTGACATTTTCAAATTAACATTCACTTTTGTTAATTTTAAATAATGTTTTTCCATTAAAATTATAAACATACAGGTACAAGGTGAAAATATTTCTTATTGATCTAATTACAAAGTGATTAGATATACAATAATTTAATTCTTCCAATAATGTAAATGAATTAAATGCATCATAATTTCTTTTCATCTTTTCTAAAACCATGAATATGTAGTATGATTAATGACAAAAAGATTTCCTTTTTACTTTTTATAGTTATAAAACTCATGAAATTATTTTCATTGAATTATATGGGTAATAATTAAAAGAGAAAAAAATTACCAGGTGCAACTCCAAAAAATCCATATTCTGGATTGATAGCTCTCAGCTGACCATTTTCATCAAATCTCATCCAACAAATGTCATCTCCAACACATTCAACTTTGTAGCCAGGTAAAGTTGGATTCATCATAGCCAAATTAGTTTTCCCACAAGCACTTGGAAAAGCAGCAACTATATATTTTTTCACACCTTTAGGATTGGTAATACCCAATATCTAATTTTAAAAAAGTAAAAATGAATTTAGTACATAAAACCTATTATACAAACAAGTTTTTTTTTTTTTTTAACAGATATTTTTTTCAATTTTAGTTCATAAAACTTCAAAAAATTTAAAGGGAAATAGTTTTATCAGATCATGGTTTATTTTATTTGGCAATCTATAGTGACTTTTTCATACAAGGCTTTATTCAAACAAAAGCTACTTCATTATAAGGGGATACCAAAATACTGTAAACTATTAATGCTTAAAGAGCAAATAGAACATAGAAAGAGTTGAAAGTAACTATTTTGATGCCAAATTGACCATCAAGTCAAATTATTCTAAGCAAAAAGATTAATCGAAATTTGGAAATTTAAACTATCATTAATATACTGTGAAAATGTTAAATTTCTTCAACACAACAGAGGAAAGGAAAGATCAATATGATTTATGACCAAATATGCCAGTACATTTTACAGAATATCTTGAAAGTCAAGTGAAATTAAAAAAGTGAAGAAAATATAAATTTTCATTTCCCAGAATTCCCAAAATTATTTTTTGCTTAACATCTGCGGCAATACTTGTTGAAAAAGTGATAAATATTATTGTTAAAAAAGTGCTGAAACACCATGCTGCATGTGTTTCAATTTAATCTAAATAGTTCACATTCTAGAGCATAATTAAATCTTTCTAATGCAGAATAGTAAACTTAAATTTTTGAACTGATCTTGAATAAATATACTTATTAAGATTTAATATATATATATATATATATATATATATATTACTCTTCCCCCCCCCTTTCTACTTTGTAATATAAACTCAAATAAACTAGAAAGTTATTTCAGTAATTTATAAGTTTTTTAGAAACAAATATTAATTTTTCAATTTAAATTACTAATTAAACTTAGCTCTTGAGGGACACTCAATGGGAGCATAATAAATAATCAAAGACCATGATAAGGTATTTCTTAATACCAACAAATTGAAAATTTGTTCTCAGGTTTTTTCACATATATTGGGCATATTCACATGTTGTAAAGAAGAAAACCTGGTAAACACCAAAACACCTACACGAACAGATCCATATACAGAAAGCAAAAATGCAACATACATCTTCCATTAGTCAATAGTAACTGATTTAAAACCTTATAAACTAAAGAGCAGTTCTAATTCTTGGCCACTGAGACAGAACTCAAAACTTGAAACTTTATACAAGTTTCCAGAATTTTAATATAATTATTTTAATTGTAAAAAGAATTCTTGTATTTATAAAACTAAAATCACGTTTAAGAAACATACATGGATTATTCAAATTTTATTTTTTGCATTTTCATTTTATAATTAACTGAAATTGCTATTTATATAAAGATAAATTTGGAAATCAGCAATTATAGATTTCTGAACACAGAAAATTGCTAAAGCATTTAGGTAAAGTTTAAAATAAAGATATTCTGGGAAAATCAAGAATTTTTATAATAAAATTCAAATTTAAAGCACAAAATGAATTTAAAGTAAAATTAAATTAAGTATTTATTTTCTATACCAGCATATGTTCTGCCAACCATCCTTCTTTCTTTGCAAGTATGGAGCCAATTCTCAATGCAAAACATTTTTTGCCGAGGAGGGAATTTCCACCATAACCACTTCCAAAGGAGCAGATCTCACTGTTTTCAGGAATATGAGCAATTATAGTCTTTTGGGGATTACAAGGCCAGTTATTAATAGGAGGTTCTGAAAAAGAAAAATTTCATTTCTTTTAAGATAGTATATTTGTTTCAATAAACTATAAATACTAATTAAAGAATAATTCAGATTTTATAATTCTAAAAAAAAAATATCCACTAAAATACGATCTAAATTAATAAAAAATGGAATAGAAAGTGTGCAGTTGAAATATATTCAGAAGTTATTTTTACTTTGAATTCCTAAACTACATACTAAAATTTTCTCTGGGCACTATATCAAAGACATTTATAATTTTATTACATGAATATTGATATTTAATAGCATAAAAATATTGTATTACTTAGTTTCAATAAAAAAGGAAACTTGAAAATAAAATCAAGTTTCCTTTTTTTATAGTCAAATTTTCAATCATTGTAAAATTTTCAAATGAGTAAAAAAATATTAACAAAATATAATTTTTTTCAAACAATTCAGATAATAATGTTAATTTATAGTCATTGCATGTTTTTAAAAATAATGGACTACAAAATCAAATTTTAAGACAACTATAAATTTAAATATCAAAAACCGATTAAAATGGTTAGTAAAGTATAATTGACAGATATAAGAAAAAGAATTTTGATTCCTTTAATTCATTATTCTTTTGAATAAGAAATTTCTGTAATGAACTGAAATTTTTCAAAACTATGGAACTGATTTTTGGAAAACTCATTCACAAAACAGTGAATTTAAGATAGATTTACTGTTTTAAATATGTTGTGTTCACTGTTAGATTTTAAAGCAACAGATATCAAACATTTAAAGAAATCTGTTTCTTGAATAAGAGAAAATAGGTTTATTATTAGATACATGAAAAAAAATCCTGAATCTATAAAATCAACATAAATTTTGTTTAATTATATCTGCTGTAATAATTAAACAAAAGTAGCATGAATAAAATAGTGAAATTGTTCAAAATTTACAAAACTATAGCTGTTACTTTATGGAAGTCACTTAATTTCAAAGCTGTTACTTTATGGTAGTCACTTAATTTCAAATCAACTTATATAAAAGTTTATGGCAAAATTTAATCAATAAATGTAAATAACAATATTTTGATATAATTATGAACTATTTATGATGTAGTTGTATTTCCAAGCTCAACTTTTTTTTTATATACGAGACTGATCCTTTGTTCATGAAAGATAATCTACATTAAATGGGATGAATGCAATTTCCAGAATGTTCTTTATTTAGACAAAGAGCATTCCAGACATCTCATGAAAAATATTGGTTAAAAAAATTAACTCATAATTTGAGATAGAAAGTAAGATTTGTTTTATTTGTCCCTTCAATCAGTTTTTACACATAAGGTCTAATGGAATCAGAACTCATTGTTTAAAAATATCAAACACTTAAAATAACCATGTCTGAGATAGTAATAAACTCACAAATTATTGCTCTAAATATCAGAAAAAACCATTTAGTTGCTAACTTAGCAGAAATTTTGAAATTACTTTTAAATAACACAAAATTCTGATAACCATGAAAATTTGATTTTAAAAACATTGAATCTAACAAATACTTTTTCCTTTTAAATATTTCATAATCAAGGCTTCTAGAAAAAGACCTACTAAGAAATGTTGCAAGTTTTTTTTTCATAGTGTTAAATGTTCATAATTCAAAGGAAATAGAAAAATAAATTGCTCTTTTTTGTGCTGTTTTCAATAATTCTTTAACATTGCATTTTACACTTCGCAATTAATATTTAACATCAATTTAAATCAAACACTACATAAAATAAGAGAATATAGAGAAAACAAAATATTTTCGAAGCAAGGTGACTGAAAAACATTAAACTTCCCTAGCAATTTTTTTCAATATTTTGATATGGAAGAAATCGAAATAAACTTAAGTAAAACTTAGTCAATAATGATATTGTAATTTTACTTTAAAATACAATTTTGTATTTAAGTGATTGCATGACAAATGATTAGTTATAACAAATTAAATCTAAATTCTTACTTTTCATTGGCAATGGTTGCCCTACAGAATGTAGGCACTTAACAAATTCTTCATTTCCAAGGACTTTGAGCACTGTGGCACCCATCCGTGTCATTATTCTCATACATGCCACCACATAAGGGGAGTCAGTGAGCTGGATTCCAATTTTTGAGAGTGGTGATCCAATCGGGCCCATGCTGAAAGGAATCACATACATTGTGCGGCCTATAAATAAAAAATATTGGTTAATACCCGACTTTGAAACAACTGCTACATTTATTAGATAAAAAGTAGATGTTATCATTTTAATAAAAAAAATAATTCAAACTAAAAAATTTTCTAATATCATAAACAATGCTTAGAAAATTTATAAAATAAATAAATCACAGGAGATTAATTTCTAGCAAAATGTTAATGAATGAGACAATGTTTAAAAAAAGAAGTCAATTTTCCAAATTTTATTTGAGAATTGATAAATTGTTTTAAAATATCATTACTGAATGTAATTTGAAATTTCTACAAAATGTATGACTATACAAATAATTGAACATTGCTATAAACTAATTATTTTGATAATGAGCTGTGAAAACTGAGTAACATTTGCTTGCAAAATAACAAAAAAAAACTATCAAAATATTTAAAATTGTCAATTAAAACAATGCACAATCTCAAATTCATTAATATCTTAATATTTTTAATTATATAAATATACAATAAATAATTTCAAAATTTTTTTAAAAAAATTCACACAATGACTCAACAGGACTAAGTCTGAATGTCTTACATGGACATAAGATTTAATTAGTTTAAATACATTATATAAATTGAAACATGTAATAAACAATTTTTGTATTAAAATTAGCTTACTACCATATATTCGTGTACACAATCTGGAGTGGTATATTATCTGCCAGACCTTTTTTAGAGTAAAAGAAAAAAACACTGCTCAATAAACAGTGACATATAATCTACAGCAATTTTTCTGGCAACTAATAAAAAATATATACGGCTGACAAAGTGTTGCAATAAAAATAAAAAATACACAGATGATTAAAAATATCATACAGAGGAAGCATTTACTATGAAAAACATTTGTTTTGATTTGCCACATTGTAAAGTGCAATAAATTGAGATGATAGCACCAGATCGATAATCAAAAGCGATAATTTCAAGAAGATTCTAATAAAATTTATCGATTTTTAATTTCAATAACTTTGAAAATGAGATTAGACATATTTTAAAAATAAAATATATTTGTTTCGTTAATAACGAAACAAATGAAATGGATAATCTTAAAATTGCACATTGGATAATTTTTTTTTCTTCTGCATTAATATATTTGTTATAACATCTTTTTCGCCTTTCATTAACATATTTGTCTTCTCTTTAGTCTGGTTAATTTAAAATCTGCTGTGTAACTTAGACACTTTTGTTTCCACGTGTCAATGCATGAATTTGAATGTATTCAGAATGAAATAGCACATGTCCAAACAAAATGTGAAATGATGATAGCCAATAGCAATTGTAATATCTCTATCCAAAAAAACAAATTCCTTCTCGAACGTAATTGGATAAAATTAATTATCACTGAAATTCAGAGACACACAAGTCATGGTGCTATCTGTTATATATATTATGAAATATAAACTCAATTTTTTTCAAAACTTTATAAATTTTTCTGATGGAGAATGTTTTTTTTATCAGATTATCTGTAGCAGCATATAATACACACAATGAAATTTGAAATTTTTGAACACATAAGCCATGGATTATACGCAGGAAATACAGTAATTTGTATAAATGTTATTTTATGGAAATATTTCTTTCTGATAACACTAAAAACAAATTTATTCCAATATTTTTCATAATATTTTTGTTAATATAGAAATCAATTAACACCCATGGTTTTTAAAAGTATTTTCTTACCAGATAAGCTTACCAAATCAATTTTATTTGCAGCTCAATTAATATAATACATAAAATGATAGAAAATATATTTTGATATTGAGAAGACTAGTAATTTTAAAAATTTGGAAAAAATATATTACCTTTCATACAGCCAGGAAATCTTTCACTAAATGCTTTTTCCATGTCTGCAGGAGATAACCAATTTCCCAGAGTTCCTTTAATTCCTTCTTTAGGTGTTGGGACAGTATCATTTTTGTTAGGAGTAGACATGAATGTCAAACTTTCAACCCTGGCAACATCTGCTGGATCGGTACGAGCAAGCCAGCTGTAAGATAAATATACAAAAAATTGATAAAATGAATACTAAGAAGATACTAAAAGCAGAAAACCAACTCTTGTAAATTTGTAATTAAAAGAAATATTAGTATACTATGGTCAAGTATATTAAATATGTATAGCAGCAAATAACAAAATGATTTCATGCTTAAATTTTCTTTAAATTTCAAAACTGAATACTAAATTTGCCATACTCAGAAAAGAAAATAATTTTAAATGCATAAAATATTTCTTACCTTAAATGTGCCAAATATAAATAACACAAAGATAACAGTCATTTAGATTTTAGAAAATTAATAGATGCACAGTACAATTTTTCTATGTTCTGTAAAGCTGACATTTTGACAGATTTATAGAAACATTTATTTTGCAACCTTCTTCCATGAAATAACTGTTGATGATCATGTCACATGTTTTGATGCAAATTGTGTTGGTACCATGAATGACAAATACATGTTATGACAACTACAACAAAGCCAATGTTTATTTTGTAGATATTTTTTAGAGATGATACATCCCACGCAACTCAAAATTTATACAAGTTTTACCCCAACATTTCAAATACGAGTAAGTTGTTTTTCTAATTAATTTATGGCATCACTTTTTCCACATCAGTGTAATTTTCTAGTTATGATAAAATTATGCCCTTTGGTGGTGAGAGTTCTGCAGCTCTGACTGATTTGCTGAAATCTTTCAAATTTCATATACAAAACATTCAATAATTTATGATCTATTTTTGAATACTATACAACAGTTTCAAATTTTACATGTTAAGAATAGCAGGAAATTAAACAATATTGTATCATTTTGGAAGCTACTAATAACTTCTCTTCTTGCAAACCATATAAACAATAAATTATAATACATATTTATGCTTAAAACAAATTTTCTAGACAATAAATAGTTTAAAGTTGTCATGTATTCAGTATTGAGCTTTAAACCAATCTAAATGCACATCTCTTCTTCCAATATTAAATTCACCATTTTTATTTAAAAAAACATTATCTATTTAACACTTACATTTAAAAAGTGGATATTTTTAACTATTTCTTGGAGTGTCTCTAATAAATAAATTAAACTTACTGGTAATTTGCTGGAAATTTTATCAACAGAATATTGTTCATAAAGATAAGTTTTACAATTTTACATATTTTGCATTGTAACATAATTTCTTTCTCAAAAATAATGTGATCCAAATTTCAAATTTTAGCAAAAATATTTATTAATAATAAAAATGTATATTAATATAATGTATAAAATATTTATTAATATAAATAAAAATTAATCAAAAAGTTTTATTAAATTTGATTATGTACTTATGGACGAAAAATGAAACAATATTGAAATATTAGTTTAAAAGCTTACAAATAGAAAGTACATTAAAATTAAAAATGTTTTAAAAAAGACTTTAAATTTAAATCTTAAAATTTTATTATTCAATACATAATAACAATTATTTATTTATAAATGCATAAGGTTGAGCATGTAAGTTATATATTTCTAATTTCTTTACATCAATTATAAAGAAAGATCCACTTCTTATAATAAAGATTAAGTATAAAAATAAGTAGTTCAAATTATATAATGGTATCAAAGATTTAATAGTTATAGTTCACAAGGTGAAAGAATTGATATTACTTACCAGTTTTCATACTTTGGTAGAGGAGTCACAATACCCTGTTTCATCATAAGATTTAACAAATAATCATTTTCTGATTCACTACCATCACAGATATGAAGGCTGTCTGGTTGACAAAGTCTAGCCTTATCTTCTATGTAATTCCTTACTCGCTCATTGAGCCTGCTTAGATCACCATGGACAACACTTAAATTTCTTACATTCTTTACAGCAGGAGAGCTGTGTGATATACACTGTACATTTTTTACCAGAATTGAGCCATAACTAAAAATGGAGAAAATTACAAATTTTTAATCAAAATTTACATTATCATATATAAATATATAATAAAGAATTGAAATAACTACTAAAAAACTTCTAATACTAATCAAATTTTTAATAAAAACTAGAATAAGCATGCAAAAGCTTAAGCAGGATATTTATAATTATGAAAACAAATGCTAAAGTAATTAAAGCAAAAAGAAATTAAAGATCAGGCAAATAAAATTCTTACAATTTATATTCAACAAAGATATAATTTTATTATCGAAAACACCGAAGCAACAAATACTACCACAATTGTTAATGATACTTATTAATTACCTAACTGAGCGTAGCTCTAAAGAAAAAAACTACAGGGAAAACTCATAACGAATCACTTTACCTGACAATTCTAAAAAGTTCACCTGAGTACATGCCCATTACAAATTTGGTAATTTATTTCAAAAATATGAAATTTCTATAAAATATATAAGGCACAAATTAGGTTGTTTTAAAAGTAATTTTAAAAAAAAATTCTTCACTAGCACAGAATATGCTATGATATTGAATTGTGAAGATTCAACTACCAATTTCTTAAATATAAGATTGTATATTATAGCCAATGCTGTTGAAAATTATTTTTGCTCTACATTAAATAGCACTGAAGGAATAGTTACATCAAGAGTTACTCAAGATTTTTTTTTTTTTTTTTAGAGAATATTTAATACATTTAAGAATTAAACTTCTATAGTTCAACAGAAAAAAATTTTGACAACTCAGTAAATTTTTAAAAACTCTAATGAGTATAAATGACAATATTTTTAATTATAACAGAATTTCAATTATTGAAAAAATGTTTACAAAGTTCTGATAAAATAAAATTGACATTTTTATTATTTTATTAACTTTACTATAAATTGCAAGTTTCTATCAAATCCTAACATTCACAAGTATAACAAAATATACTTCCAAATTTCTTTATCTTTTCATTTTCAGGCTTGAATAAAATGCAAGTAAATTTCCCTTTAAATATTTTCTAAACACCACTCATTCAAATCTTTTTGATATACAGTATCTGGTAATTATTTTAGTCATTTTGGGTCTAAACTATTAGAGTTGAAGAAATATATCTTGATATACATATTTTTATTATAATATTTTATATTTTTATTTACATGTGTTTGTATACTCATACATAAATTCTATATTATTTATTCATATAAAAATAAGAATATAGAAAATATTTTTCCACTTAATAGTCTAATTGTTTAAGATTGAGATTAAGTGCCTCTTTAATATTTTAACTATTATTACAACATTCATTACTGTCAGAAAGCATTTTAATAACAAAATGCATCATTTCAATTTTTTATATTATATTTTTATATAACAAAGGACCAAGATTTTTAACATAGTTTAAAAGAAACCTAGTTTAATAGTAAATATTGATATATAAAAAAAAAGCTTATTAATTATGAAGAATATATATTATATCTATTTTAAAAATTTGAACATTCACAGCATGTTTATTTAAGAGAACCAATTAACAATAAAATATAATCACTATTTCAATTTTCATCAAGTTTTTTCTTTCTCTCAGAATTATAGATTATTTTGAAAATACAGCATTATAATCACAGAAAGTTTAAGATTTTTTTAGTCAGAAAATTTTTGCCAATTGTATAATATTATGAAGCAGTAAGGTGAACAAAATAAAGCTAATTTCTGATGTCCATCATATGCTGATTGGAAGTCTTCCAAAAGGTTAATAGTTAGATCCATATGTCAATTTAGAAAAGAACTGGAAAACTTCCAAGTATTGACCAGTGGCAAATGTTCTTCAAATAAGAACAAGGTTTAATGCCAATTTCTTTAGAAATCTAAAGTGAAATCTATCATTCTAAATAAAGGTAATCTGAATATACTCAAGTAAATATTTTTCATAGTTTCTATTAATGTTCCTATCAACAGTATAAGGTATATTTTAATTCATAACAATCCAAAATCCAAGAGAAGAGACCTGCAAGGATAGGGTAGAGTTGATTTTAAAAATCTAGATGGACAAAAATATTTTCAAATAGATATTCCAAAAAGAATCAAAACTTAGTTTTTCCCATAGCTTAATTGTATCTCTCTATATTTATAAGCACATATGTCCTATTTCATAATTCAGAACAAATAACCAAATTTATTGTGATAAATTAGGATATATTTTGCTTCATTGTGGATCTACAGGAAAACTTAAAATATAAAATTTTGATTTAATATGGGTTCACTAGAATATCAAATATTAAAATGTGACCAGAGCAAAAATAAAAATAAATCAAGTTTAAAGTATCATTAATTTCAAATAAAAAAAAAAAAGATATTTTAAATCAAAAAAAGAAAGCAAAAACATCCAAACTATAAAAAAAAATTTTTTTGTAAATCATGCTGGCTAGGAATAGCATGCTGGGAATTAGGGGTGTGTTAGTCAAGAACCTTACTCTAAATGAGGCAGAGAGCCACAAGGAGTTGATTCAGTCAAGCTTGTCAACATATTGATCTTTTTGTATTATTCACTGGTCACAAAATTGAAGAAGGGTAATAGAAGGACAGCACACACAGAAGAAAGGCAACAGACACAATACTTCACAATACACAAGGCATATACAGAGAAGAAATGAGATATTAAGATAGATCACAGTAACAGTTGGTACTTGAGCATGCAATATAGAAAGTCATTACTGTTTAAAAAAAAGGATAGAAAAATTTAATAGTTGGTTTCAATTGAAAATACTTTCTGTAGAACTTTTATTTAAGATAACAAAACAAATAACTAAAAATAAATAAATTAAATTGGTTATAAATTGTATAAAATACTCAAAATATAAAACATGCTTTTTCATTGCCAGCACACATAATTTTCCAAATTACATTTTAAAAAAATTTAGTATGCTCTAATACACCTTCACTAGTATAGTGTGGAAGTTTAAAGAAAAATATACTTCATACATTCAAAATCTTTGAAAGTATGAAGTATACTTTATTTTGAATTATGTAAAATTTAATATAAAGTGACTCTAGATAATATTAATTAAAAAAATACATTCCTTTCTTAAATATTTTATAATTTGGGCAGCAATTCAAACCAATATTGGCATTTTCATCTCAGCAATAAATCAAAGAAATTAATACCTTGTGAATAAGCATAGATTTTCTCAATATGGCAGTTACTGACACAATCAAAAATAAAAACAGACAGCAAATTAGGTTCCAAACAGTCACAAGACATTTCTAACATTCAGGAATTGTCAAAATACAATCCACAAATAGAGATATTTGATTTGTGTGCTGGTTGGAAAGTGAAATCAGATCATTATGCCACTCACTGATATTGGTTCAGATGTCTATTCATTCTTTTAGTGATTTAAATTTATAGCACTGTGTTTGAGTCCAATAAACCTTAAAATCTATAAATTATAAAATCAAAAAGAGATTCCTTAGATAGCTGAAGTATTTGAACTTAATACCTTTATAATACTACAGAAAACTTTTGAAGACTTAAAGATTAAAAAAAGTAAAATATACGAAAACTTAAAAAAAAAAAAAATTCTAAAAGATTTAAGAATTTACATAATAGGGGCTATAAACTTAAAATAAAAAAAAATTAATACTAGCTTTAGAAGTCCTTAATATTAATTCCAATAAACTTCCTTTTATACCTATTTTTCCACTTTTTAATTTCATATCAACTCAATTTTTTTTATTCCCATATATTTCCTAATATTTTAATAACCTGATAATGTGAACTTCTCAAATTACTAAGGTAATGGTAATCTCTTACATATTTTAAATTTATATTTAATTAGATTGTTTAAATACGATTTCTGCAAAAACATGCTATTATAGTTCTTATTTTATGAAATGGATTAGTTCAAACTATTATTAGAATTACAAGTTCAATAATATTTCATGCTTATTTAGGATCATTATGGTACAAATTAAATTCTAATATAGCAACATTTTTAAGGAATATGTTCATATTTTCAAATTCTTAAAAATAATCAGAGTGCTCTCCTATTGTTTATAAAATTTGATCAAATCGTAGTGATAAGCACTGTTAATATATAATGGACTACATTTACATTTTTTAATGAATTTCCTCAAATTTAAAATGTTTTCCTACAATTTATCTTCCGAGAAATTGAATTCGAAAATAAGAAACAGCATTCCATAAATGTATGATGCATTTTATTAAATAAAATACGTTTAAGTTAATTTTAAAAGTACTGTTGAAATGTGCTCGCTCTGGTCATTAGAAATTCTAAAAATGACTAAAATTTCACAAGTGATATCGAAAAGCAAATTTGCCACATTCTATAATATAGCTCTCTCTTAAATGTCAAAGGCACTATTATTTTACGCATTTCTTTGTAAATATATTAAAAAGTTGAATAATGAATAAAGAAATCAATAAAATTTAAGTTACCTTTAAGTTAAAATAATGGACGCATTAAGCAAAACATCAAGAAAGGTAAGTTTATGAACTATTCTTGAAAATTAAATAATAACTATAAAAAGAAACTATCAAAAGCATTTGAACTTTGCTTTCTTTTAAGCGTTTAAATTTTGAAAAGGGTAACTTTGCTGAGACACACTCTTGTCTTTTCTTAAGAGAATAGTAAAACATGCACAATATTCCATTTATTATTCCATCAACAAAAACTAGGGAAATACCTTCCAATAAGTTGAATATATCAAATATTTGATACTTATATTTTTATTTCTATTTAAATGGAAAAAAATAATAGAAATTATTATCACGGATTAAGAGAATTTAAATATGACTAGGAAAATAAAACTGGCGCATGAAACATGTTCAAAGTTTAAAAACTTGAATTATTAAAGATTATCGGAAATGCTTATACAATTAACTGGGGTGAAAATTCAATAAAATTTATTTTAACAAACTAGGGCCATTCTAATTTATTTTAATCTATGTCATGGGTATTCAAATAAGGTAAAAGCAATGAGTATTAACGCGAATTCTGACGCAAACTGAAGTTCCTATTTCGTCAAAACAATAACCTTGGGTAACGATTAGAGAATTCGAGTTGATTTGCGTTTGTGCGCTAACGCCATAGTGAACGCTCCTTAAATTTGACAAGCCAGCTGTTTATTTCATCAGATAGTAAACAAAACTAACTTATGACGTTTCAAGCAGAAGTGCTGAGCAAAGAAAATATTATTTTGCGTCGAAAAATCTGTTAATCCACACTAAAAGCGAATAAAGATGAAAAAGCGCATGCGTCCATGCTATCGATTTCGTAAACTTAATCAAATAGCATTTTGCAGAATAAAACCAAAATATAAGAGTTCTTTTATAAAAAATCTCAAGTTCCTAGTCATAAAAATAAAACATTAAATACGAAAGAGCAAAAAATTTTGTTTGCAACACTATTTCCGAGAAGTTTCCCTCGTATTTTCGGAGAAGCATTCCGAAATACCCGGATATTCAGTAAAATATTTGTGAGAGTATGAAATGTAATCGGTTCGGAAATATTCATTGTCTAAAACGTGGTTAAAGAAATCCACTTATCATTTCGTAGTAAAACAAAATATCTTTCAGATAAAGAATCATACATATAATTTGTGGTATGAAAGTATTAATACATAATGCACTTTGTTAAAAGAAATGTTCTCGATTAATTTTGTCACATCAAAGGAAAATGTCTACAAAGGCAATTGAATCTGTAATATAAATAGTACCTTCATATTTTCTTTTTGCATAGTTAAAAAGCAATTTACTAATTCCGGTCAAAAAACTAAAAGAAAATTATGCCAGATTAAACTCTATTTCAAAGTGTTGTAGGTTTGGTTTCTTGACCGACTTCACATTTTCTGGAAATATCGTTATAGAATCGCGTAGAAAATAAAACTAAATTTTGCGGTCACTGGCTTGCATTCAATTCGACCTTCAATTCGTACGGTCAGGGAAACATTAAACGCATACTTATAGTTAAAAAAGAAGAAAAATTCTTGTCTGAACACTTGGTGATTTAAATAGTTCTAGGTCACGCAATTCGGTAATATTTAAGTAATAGAATCAGTTTCTAGAATAAGTCAATTGAAATTCGTATAGATTTTCGCATAAAATTTGAAAACAAATGCACTTAAGTGATTTGATTTTTGTGAGCGTAACTGCCGCAAGGTTCAGTATTAAACAAAACTACACCATACAATGTTTAAATCTAGAAGTAGAAACTCTGAGACAAACGAGAGACAAATGTATAAAAGAGGAAACGTATTAAAGAATTGAATATAATGTTATATAAAAGATTAATATCAATAAAAGTTTAATTAGAATTAAAACAAACAATTGCAAGAAAAAATACAAACAAATCTCTATGTGGCTTAAGCCCCAAACTAAATCTAGTAAAATTAGCGTTCTTAAAATCACTATGATTAGGATAGTTAAAATATGATGTACTGAATGGGTACATTACACGGGTGAAATTGGAACACTGAGATAAAAATACTTTTGTGTAAATCGAGTTTCTAATTTGGCTAACTTTTGTGAATTTAAAAATCAATTATCCATTACTTAAAACGTTTTTTACACCAAAAAATATTTATTGATGTAACATATCAAGAATTTAAAATCCTCTGGCTTGAGATTCTTGTCAAACAAAATAAATACTCAAAAATTTTAAAGTTTTTAATAGAATGATAAATGTAATTATAAATAAAACTATAAGACCACTAAACAAATTGTATATTATTCTCGATAATTAACTAATTAAAACTTTATTTTGAAACTAAAGCTACCTTGATACAAAAATATTCTAATTTCTAAACATGTAAAATTAAGATAAAAAAAAATCTAGTCTTTTTATTTACATGAATAATATCAAAAAAAATACTTTTAACAACATTTATAAATTTTGAAAATACACTATTTGAACTCTTATAAGTGAAAATGTTTACATTAAATTCCCACTTTCCTCGTATAAATCTTCTTTCAGGAAAATATTAGATATTCATTTATCATATTTAACATTTGTATGGAAAAAAAACTTGCTTATACAACTATTTTTTGTAACTAAAGCTACCTTTGACAACTAATATTAATATTAGATTCATTGTCATCAAAACTATTGTAAAAGAAAATAAATTTATTGCGAATATCAAGGAATTCATTTCAGTGGCCAGTACCCATAACAATCATTCTATTTTATAATTTTTTTTTTCGCGATGAAATTTAAAAAATTCTCAAACAATAAAAATTACAGAAGTTGAACTTTTTAGTTCCAACAGCAAACTACATATATAATCCAAAAAGTCGAAAATATTGAAACGCACATATTTTCAAACACAGCACAATTTATATGAACTACACATTGTTTTTAAAAACATATTCCAATACATAAAAAAACAAGGTCAGAGTAGAATAAATCTTGGCGAAGCACCAGCATTTCCAAAATAATAATGGCCTTGACGAATGAAATCAAAGTTCGCAGACTGAATCATTGATTTCACTGAAAAGAACTGAGTAAACGTTTTCAGAGTGAAGATACTCGAAAGAAATAGATTTTACAAAATATTAACAATCGACTCTGGTTAATATGACTACAGTTTTTTTGGGATTATATATAATAAGACAAATTCTTCGAATTGAAAATTAAGACAAGATAAACATCGGATTATGAATATTTTTTTCTGAAAAATATTTGTTCAATAAAAATTCCTCTACAGAAATTTTATTTTATTTAAAAGAAAAACAGTTTTTTCAGTATGAAAATACGAAGCTAACAAAAATTTTTCACACATACATGTTACAAAACTCGCTAAGGCGAAAGTATTTTATGCAGTAAATATTTTGCAGGATTACTAATTTAAATAATATCGTTTTCATACATGTAGTTTGTTATTAAATTATCAGATAACAATTTTATAGGGGACTATAGTTTGTATAATAAAAGACAAAATTTTGGCAGATCTTAGTAAAAAAATGTAAACAATTTTTGCATCAGTCATTTTTACTACACCATTAATTATTTTGAGTAAAAATGACTTCGAAGATTACAGTGAACTATTTGACATGTGCTTAATTTTCAGTAACTATTTATAAATTTGGTTTGATATTCCGAGTTGTTTCATAGTAGAATTTCCTATTGCTGTCGATCCTCGATAGTTTGTAATCTGCTCTAGTCATTTTTTAAGCTATAAATAGAATATTTATAACATTGCAAATATTCACATTCAAAGTAAGAATCGAACACACGAACTATTGAACTGAAAACGAGGCGCTGTCAATTACGGTCCGAGTTTCCACACCGCATATGAATCAGCGAAAATTCAAATTTAACAGAATGAGCTTTAAAATGTTTTCTATGTAGATTTTAGGTGGTTTGATTTGTAATTCTACGCTCACTCTTCGATTTGAGAGGCTAACTGGACGTGACTTACAGATTTAAAGTTTATTCCAACCACCACAAAATAAAAGCACGAAAGGAAATCTATCCTACGAATTGCTTCACTTAAAGACCAGGGTAATAATAATCTAACTGTAGGGTTTAAATCATTGTTGTTGTTGTCGTGTGCCAGCCAGACTAGCAAATATGGGGTACGCTGCTCCATTTTTCCAACTGAACCATATTTGGTGTGGAGTCCGACTTCCTCAGTACACACATGCCATAGGTACCCGTTTGTAGGATAGGTAACCATTCACACACAGAGAGAGAAAGAACAAAGACAAGAGAGAGAGAGAGAGAAAGTACATCCATGCCCGAGCCAGGATTCGAACCCAGGTCCCACCCATCTGTAGTCAGGTACGCTAAGTTTAAATCATTAAAATTGATAAAAGTTAGATTTTTTTCATTATCAATACTGCAATAGAAGTATTTTTGTACGATAAGAACTAAATAATTAGGATAAGTTATAAAAATACAACTTTCTCAAAGAAAGTTAATTTTATTTTTCATATATATTCAATTATCATATGAGTTTAACGAAATTCTGTATATGAAAGCTCTAGATTTCAAAATTTTATAAGGAAATATTTTATATGTACACAACAATTTTCAGCAACTTTGTGGTACGTTAATTTTATGAGTATATGTAAAAATAGTTGGGAATGTACGATAGCATTGATATCGAAATTATTTAACTGAAAAGTTAAAATTTAACACATATTTAAAAGTCCAACAGCCTGCTTTTGAAATTAAAGGACGGTACAGATGCTATTATAATTAGTCAAACAACTACCTAACAAAGTTTTACAACCTGGTAAAATGGAACTTTGGTTTAATTATCACTCTTCAAATAAAAGATTTTTGAGTTAGATTATATGTATTATAAATCATTTCGCGCATATATTACGATAAACTAAAATTCAACAAAAATCAAGGATTAAGAATTTAGTATTTCATTTAGCAAATTAAATCTAAAGCTTCGTTTAAAGTATGGTAATGAAATTGAGCACTGAATGTATAATAGCGCTTTACTGCATTGGCCTTGATTATAAATATTCTTTCCACCTGAAGCGATTTTAAAAGTAATGAATTCACACTAATGAGCAGCGCAGTTATGAAAAATATTCTACTATGATTCTATCTTCTTTAAGAATTTTAACAGCAGTAATCATTTAAAGATCATACTTCACTCAGACTCGTTAAAAAAAAATGGCTAAAAAATATAGGAGCCTGGAGAACAAAATGTGCATTGATAAGAAGTCTTTGAAAC
>JAPDSC010156812.1:0-12415 GCA_026290005.1 Latrodectus geometricus | reverse complement strand
TACATTTCTTATGACATCTAGATAGTATAACCAGAACGTAGCAACCGTGTAACGCGGAAATGTAACTAAATTTTGTAAGTATATATATATATATATATATATATATATATATATATATGTATGTATGTATGTATGTATGTATGTATATATATATGCCTTCTTACTGAATAATACTAATAGTACTCTCATTATTAGAACATGTTTATGCACCCCTCTGTGAAAAGATTAATTTTTGAAGTTCATAGTGAGGCACTTTAACGCACACTGCATAAATTGACTTCCGGAAGGATTTTTCTTAGTGGTCTGCATTCACCTGTCATAAAGGGAGGAAACTTGGAAAATTTCCAAACAACCACCCCGACACACAAGCATGTGGAAGGTAGAAACACAATATTCATCTCCCGTTGTTTCAACAATTACTGGAATTGAAGCCATGACCTTTTGCTCCGTAGAGTACTTTCCAACCAGTAGACCACTTTGAGACATAATTTAGAGCCCGTTTAAAATAAATTTCTCTAACTACCATAAAAACGATAAACATGCTACTTATATTTTGTTGAAAATTTACAGGTAGTATTCTGAGGTATCTATCACCCTATTGCTATTAAAAATCATCTTAAAGTCCTCCACACAATTGCCTTCTGGGAGCACTTTTTTGTAGTTAACGTGATGTTGCACATGCTTTAAGGATAAAAAATCCCTGATAACTCCCAAGAAACCACCACGAAAGAAGTGAATGCACAAAACTAAAATATTAGAATCATCTCTCTTTTTTCAACACAGGCTAAAATTGAACCCGGATCATTGAACTCTGAATAGAAGTGTCCTGCCATTAGAACTAAGCTTATTATGTTATTATGTCACTTCTTCATGATTATTTTTTTCAAAATAGTCATGCCAATTATCTTAAATCATTTTGCTCATCATTATTAATTAAATTTAAAACTTAATGATATCATCATAAAGTACTTTGTAATCTACCAATTTACTGAACAATTTATTATAACATGTATTGGTCCTTTAATTTAATTTTTGGGATTAACTATTTGATAAACTCAACTTTTTATTTGTCACTATTATACTTCAAATAACCATATTCTTAAATGAAAATAGAAAAAAAATACTTTTCATTAAGATGATTCGCAACTCAATAGTTATCAGTAACTCTTATAGTTTCTAACTTCAGCACTTAGTTGAGATTTGGAAGACAAAGATCTTAAGCAATATCAAACTCTTATGTATAGAATAAACTTACACTTTAAGTTTAAATTAATCTCAAATACATTTGTTTATCATATCAAATTTTGTATGTTTCAATTAAATATATGTAAATATTTTTCTGTATAGATTTATTTGATATGCTACGTATCATTTCCTTTAGAGTCCAAGAAAGAAATTATACTAAATATAGAATACCATGATGGTTAATGTAATATACCATCAACAAATACACACAGAAAACATTCTTCCATTAGATATTTAGCTTACATAAGTATAGCGTATAAAAAGATCCAATAATTATGTCTGTAAGAATATATCATGCTCTTAATGACGACTAGAGTAAACATGACAGGAAATGAAGCTCATAAATTTAGCCCAATGTAGTAAACAATAAATCGAATTATTAATTTTACAGAAACGTTTCTTTTTGCATGCTAATTTCGTTAAAAATGTCTTCTTTCCATAAATCTTCCTAAAGAATATTTAAAGGATAATAAAATGTTTTGAGGATTTTCTAATAAATATACTAATTTAAGCTAAAGAATTTGTAGAAGTAAAAATAATGGTTTTATAAAAATTTTGCAAGTTTGTACCATAAATTCAAGAATTTATTTTGCAAAAATAAATTTTAAGCACGAAGTAGTATATTTGCGAGGAATCAAATGTCAGATATTCTCTATGGTAATTACAGAAATAATTTTGCTTCTATGACGCTAATATTAGTTATGAAATCAGAAGAAAATTATTTCTTTCTTCAGACATTACGAGTAAGAACAACAAATGTTTTACTTACATTTTAGTATTTTTATTTTTAAACTTTAAACTAAAATTTGTATGTTAACATTAAACTTTATATTCTGTATCAGAAATCAGCTTATGATATCCAATAAGACAAGATATAACCACACACATACTAATGCAATAAAAAAGTCGCTGATAAAGAAATGCTAAAAGGAATTTCGTCAAAGCTTCACGCGTGAGGAAAACTTCGCATCGTTTATTTTTGTGTTTTTATAATAATAAACATGCATCAAATTATTATTATAAAAAATAAATAATAGTTGAGAATAGTTATTAGTAAATTTATTCTATGAAATTATTCACAACAATCAGCATGTTTACTTTCATGTGAATCAAAAATAATTTATACATAGTGGTAAGAGTTTTGACTAAAGACACTCGTAAAGACTAAAATGACACTCGGTTAGCAATTTTTTAAGAAGCATTATGACTGAAGATTAAACACAAGTTATTGGATTGAAATACAGGCACGTCTCTAATAATTGTGTCTTACAAGATTATTTAGCAAATCAATTGTTAAACGATTTTGAAAGTACTTTTCTATCACTAGCGTTACTTTATTTTCAAATTCCGCCAAGAGATTGTTAATAAAGATAAAAATACTTTGCAACTTGCATTATAAAAAAATAAAAAATAAATAAGAAAATATTCTCATTGAAATTCGGTTAGCAGAGATACAGTCACATATTTTATTTAAGGGCTAGTGAGAAGCAAAATATTTAGGAAATGCTGTTCTATTACATGCTAATGAGAGAGAGAGAGAGACTCTTTCAATGTATAATTCATAGTTATAGAAAAAAAATAATTTGAAATGCAAAATATTATATATGAAGTCCACCTTATGATATATTATGCTATTCTACTAAGTATTTTTACCTATTTCAGTGTATAGGAGCAAGTTACATGGATAATACTGCATAAGGATTTAGAAAGAATTAGGAAGAAGGTAAAGAAGAAACTTGAGTGAAATATAGAATAATTATGTAAATGTATATAATTATTCAGCACATGCATTGATATATTGAAGAACTAAGTGCAATTATATAAAAGGTTATTGCTAATGTATTGCTAAGGAAGAGTTGTTTTGAAATTCAAGTAAACTAAATTGGTGCAAACTAACAAAAAACAATTATTTTCTTTCCGTACATTTCTAATATTTTTAAAAATTTATAATATTTTAAAATAATATTTGTAAATTTAAAATCAATTTCTCAGTTTATATTTGATTACCTGGTTCCGAGAATTTAATATCCATATTGATGAATTTATAAAATTTTTAATTTTTACTCTGATTCTATATTCTTAAACTTTTTTATTTCAACTATGCATCATTTTGAAAACTAAATTTTTGAGTTTCATTAATATAACATTAAATATTTCATCTAATTCAGAAATAAATTTAGCATAAATTTTAATTACTAAAATAATAAAATATAGTTATTTTATTATTATTACCATTAATAATTTTTAGTTATTAATAATCATAAGTAATTTTTATAATCATTAATAAAGCACTAAGAAAATTAAACTAAATTTTTAAAAAATATAAAATATACTTTTCTTTTTTTGTGAAGAGAAACTTTATTCGTAAAATTGATGCTTTTAGTATCGTTCATAAATTGCGAAAACTTGTCTCATTACTAAAATAATCATTAAAAATCTTGAGGTCAAAAGAAAGTTGTTATGGTTAGAAATTATTGAAATATATAGTTAAAAGATGAATTCAATGAATATTTAAGTTCATATTTTGGCCTATTTTATTTTAAACAAGCACATTTTCAAAAGCTAATCAAACTTTTGCTTGTAATCAAACATTAATTTAATTTTTTCAAATGAGCGAACAAATCAAGGAAATGCTCATTAAAATATTTTTACCTGTACTAATTTCTTTAAAAGGATATGATTTGAAAATAAGTTTGTGTATATTTGAAGAGACAAAATTCTGAAAGCCATTCATAAGAGAGATAAAAAAGAAAATAAGAAAGAGATAACTCACACTATGATAATGATAATTTTTTATTAACAAATAATTACGTTTTCCATTTTAATATAATTATTTAAAATTAAAAAATAAAATGCGAATGAAAATTCCATTGAAGTTTATTTATACAAAAAGCTTTTTTGGATAAAATTATATTATAAAACTGTTATTTTTAACTCATATTCTACGCATCATTTTTATTGTCACAACGAAACAGAAATGTGAATTTAAAAACATTAAAATTTAATATCGCAAAACTTTTCATATTTGGATGATTTTTTTATGCATTTTACAAATCAAATAATTTAAAGAAAGCATAAATATTGATTGAGAATGCAATTTTTAAAGTAAAAAATGTATAAAAAAAACCTTCCGTACGTAAATGGTTCGAAATAGAAATAAATATATTTTTCATATCTCTAACTATACTTTTTATCCTATTATATATGGTAAAATATTTACTGTGCAAAAGGAATAATGCAATTTATAAAATATTTGTCGCTATGAATTTTGAACCGTAACACACCAACTTAAATCAAAGATATTTTGGAAAAGCTTTTATTTCAATAAAACTTCTGGTGGGCCAAATATCGCACAAATTCAATTTTATACTTCTTGGATGGAGAGAAATGGGTTTTTTCAAAATAAAAACTCAGTAAATCTACGTATCACATAAACAAATAAATGATAATATAGAACTTTTAAAAAAGGAGCAGAGAAACATTTTAGTTCCTTTCAGTACCGAGATTTATGCTTTCTATTTATTTCAGGAAAAATGGTCTCAGTTTTATTTTTATAGTGGAGATACGGGGTCATTTTGAAGCGCAATAAATAAGTTTGGCATAAAAAAAATATAAATTTTTTTTATAAGAAAGAGATCGATACAAATCGGAGATTAATCATTTGTTATTAAATGACTTTTACCATCTTATCATAAATTTAAGAAAACTATTAAAAGAATTTTAAATAAAAGTTAAATATAAATCAAAGCACCTACTGGGACAGCTTCTTAAAAACCTATAAACAGGTTAACATAAGAATAATTTATTAAAGATAATGCATAGATTGGGAACAATTTGTAAATTGTATTTTAATTTACCAAACGCAAATGTTTGTTTTTGAAAATTAATTGGAAATTTATAAAATGATTGAAGTAAATTAAAAATAATTTACGTTTACAAATTCATTAGTGATATAAAAAAAACTGTAGTTTTCATTTGAACATTACATATTAAGTGGAATGTATAAACATTTGCTTCAATACAGTTTTGACTCTCTAAAATAAATTTTCTATTCTTAAAATTAAGAATTAGTAATATTGCTTAAAATAAATTGAACAATTGTAATAGTAAAAATAAAAGCAAATTCAAAAAGAATATAAATCTCATGACATTTATTAAAAACAGTGAGAATCTATGAAAATACTCAAAAAATTAAAAGAATAATTCATTAAATATTATTTAGAAGCAAGTATATTTTATTTGTTTACACTTCATAAGAAACATTTAGTTAAACTGTGAACTTCATGAACGTATATGTGAGTAATCTCCTTAATGTCTTATAGACAGAATTCATAAGAAGTCTAGATTCTTATATCTCTAATAATTTCCCCTATCATTTGGTCTATTATTATTGTGGTCAAAGTGTAAGTGTAAGAAAGTATTCACTTATTTGAATTGTAGTTAATAATATTTCCAAAATGAAAAGCAAACTTTAGTTCGGCTTTGAAATAAAATTATATAAATTTAATGAAAATAGATAAATAAAATTTCAAAAGAAATGGTGACTATGTTATGTATTAATCTAAATATTATTAAAAGTCATTCAAAATAATCATTGTAAAATGAGTATAAAAATATAGAGCATTTTCTCAAGAACTTTTATGAATTCATTTATTCATATATATTCAAATTTTCAATTATTTAACCATTTAAATTTTAAATTTATCTGGTATAACATTTATTCAAGCAAAAGATATTAATAAGAACAGATCACCGCAGCAAATTTTTTTCTTTGTAACAAATTTATTCCCTTATATTTTCTCATATGCATTAAAACACCAAATTTTTAAAAATTTGATGTTTTAATATATATTTTATAAGCTAAATACATTTTAAATATATTTTCGTAAGCTGACAGTGGCAAAAATATATTCATCAAATAACATTTCGTCTTTAAGGTTTGGTAGAAGTATGTAGAAATAAATTAATATTATAATTTCTATTATAATTCCATAAACTTGATCAGAGTTTATTACTTTCAAGACAAAATTATGATTTTGGGTTTTATTATAAAACATGTGTGTCGAACACGGAAAATATTTTGTATGTACTGTGACACATGTTATTTATGTTCGAAAACATTTTTTTTCTTACAATTATGAATAATATACTAACATAAGAGAAAAACCGCTTCCATATATTATTATAATGACTTCATACTATGAAAAATAATTTTTTCTACCAATGTTCTCATTTAATTAGGTTCTAATTTAGTTTTCAACGGATGAAAAATTATAAACTTACCAATGATGTAAAAATTGTAAAATATATTTAAAAGAAGATTTTTTCATAAAAGTTTTACAGCAGAATACAATATGTCTTAAATTATTTGTTTAACGAATTTAGAAAATACATTATAACTTCATTATTTCTACAAAGCTTTTATTTTTTAATAACATATGAGAAGTTTTTTAAGCAGCAATTTTAGCGATATTTATTTTTCATTCTATATTAGTTGCAAATGAACTACACTTTTTTTATATCATCATGCAATCTATCCCAATTTTAATAAGATATTTGACTTTATTTTAAGTTCTTTAAATCTAATTTTGGAGACATTTTGTTATTCAGAGAAAAGTATTGCGATCAGAATAAACAATCCCTGCTAAACTTTTCATAAAGATTTTATTATTTTTCATAGAAATAAAATGTTTTTTTTTCCTATTTGAAAATAAGAAATATATGAATTTTACATTTTTTTATATCTTTAAATAGAGTAATGGCTGAATGATTTTCTTTGAGTCATTACTCCTTTTAAAGAGATATTTATTAAAACATAATTTTCATTTTTTAACCAAAGAATAGAAAAAAAAACTATTGATAGATCTGAAAGAAAATTTAAATGAAATTATGAGTTTTTAAACCACATAATGTTAAAAACAAACATATTTAATATGTGGTAAACTAAGAAAATTATATAACGGTAGAGCAATTAATTTATTAGTATTTTTTAAGATTTCCATTATTAATTTATACCTAGAGAACAATTAAATGAACTCTAACTGAAATTTATATATAAAGAATAACAGCAATCTCCAAAAATACAGACTTTGAATAAATAAAATATTCTGTAACAGACAATAGTATTTGCATTTGACAAACTTTGAAAAACATTTCGTAAGACTTCCGCAATTTTTAAATAGGAAATACGTTTATTTTGTACTACATATAATTTTGCCTAGTTAATTGTGTACATTATACAATTAACAGTTAATTTTTGTATTCATACCTATACATACAAAAGAATACGTAAATTTAGTATTGTGGTTGAATAAAAACCGTCGCATTATTAGTTTATTTTAACTTAGATTGAATTTAATATTATATAAAATAGTATCGTGATAATCATGGAAGTTTTAAAAATGTTAGAACTTATCTAATTAAGTAATTATTTAATGAATGACTGATACCACATTAAATAATTATATACAAATTTTTTGTTTTTTATTCTTGTGATGTATATCATTTTAACGGAAAGTTTTAATTTTGCAGAAAATTTTTCAATTTTTAAAAAATCTTTGCTTTTAGTTTTTACTCTAATTATGTTTAATAGTTAGCATTTTTAACAATCTTTTAATAATATTAGAATAAACAACGTTACATAATGATAAATTATAGAGCTTCTGTGAAAAATGAGACAATAAATTAGAAAAATTTCGAAACGAATAAAAATTATACAGATAAAAATCAAAACAAGTTGTATTAAAATCATTAAATAAATTGCGTGAAAACTGAGAACATTTTTATCTTATCTCTAAGTAAGTTCAGGAAAATAAAAGATTATCTTAGAAAGTTCATTATCTAAAATAAAAGTAATAAAATATTTAATACTTGTAAGTGGTAGATAATTTCTTTTGCATATCATTAACGAAATTCATATTTCCTGTCATTAATATGCTTATAAGTAATTTAAAAAGTTACTTTAATGAATAATTTAATTTGTTTATAATTTTAGTTTACTTTACTTTTGTAAATGTTTTGTCTTTGTGAAATGAAGTTTTTTTTTTCCTTTTTAAAGTTATTATTATTCAATAGTATTTAAAGCAATGATTTTACTATTGCAAATATTCGTTTCTCTCTCGAGAGATAATTTAAATAAGCAATCAACTGTATATTTACATCAAAGTAGTTACTAATTATATGATGCAATTAAATGAGTCAGAAGAGAATAAACAGTTTTATAAGCAGTTTAACTGTCATAATCTCCAACTCATTAAAAGAGTTCAATTCATTAATTTGAGAAACATGAGATAAATGTTTTTCCTAAAAAAATAATATTTTTTTTGGTATAAAGCAAAAAATAAAAATGAAAATTCTAATTAAAATAAGTTTTGTTAATTAATGGAAAATTTAAATTTATAATTATTAATTAATTAATAATTTTATCTTTAAAATAAAATTAATTTCATTTTTATGAAAAAAATATGTTTAAGAAAAAATCTTTTATTTCTGAAGTATAAAATCTTTATCATTTTTATTCTTCATTTAATTTGTTAATGTGAAATTATTAATCTTGATTTATTTCAATTTTAAGAGTTGAAAATTTATAAAATATTTAAGAAAAAAATTAATAAAATGAATTTAACAAAGTGATAACATGCACAAATAAGACAAGCCTGGTTGTGATTTTTCGCTGAATAATGTATTTGATTAAAGTATTTTCAAAATGATTATATGTCTTAGTGTTTTTGAGGCTATATATTTTTAAAAGAAACAGAATTGATGAAAATTACATAAATGTAAAAAATATATCACAAAACAATAGATTGAATTTTGTTTAAATTAATCAATTTTTTTTTTTATTTTCTTCAAGAATATAAATTTTTTATCAAATATTTTAATGAATAATTTGTAAATGTTCAAATAGGGGAAATTGATCTTGAGAAAATATTTTAAATTTCTTTGTTTTATATGTAACCACAAATAGTAAAACAAATTAATAATAATATGTTGTACACCGGTGAAAAATTTAGGACCAAACAAATAATTATGCATTTTAATCCTTAATGAAGGGCTTATAATAAAGCCATACGATAGATTAACATAAAATTAACTTAATTAGGCTTAATGATGAATTTACTTTAATAATTATCACACTGTCACATCAAGCTGACTTTTGCTCTAACTCCAAACAAATGCGCTTATGTAAATCATAAAGAGATCAAGATTCCTTATTTTGTAGCAGTTATTTAAAAAGTAACGAATAAGTAGAATTAGGATTGATACATGGAAAGTGTATACATCGTAATGGTATGTGACTTCACTACTATGAAATATAAATGCAAATACAGACTCGGAAATGGAATATATTTCTTTATACTAAGAGTAAACAATTTTTGGAGAGATAAATGACTTTTTTAATTTTCTTTTTTTTAACTAAATTTTGTTACCAATTTCCAGTGCTCATAGTATTACTTCCAAGTGAGAGAAAAATGATTTTTGTCGTAAAAATGGAAAAAAGTTAAGAAATTATATTTTTCCATCAAAAAGGGAAATTCCAAAATTCATAATGCAAAAAAGATATCGATGTAAAATAGCATTAATCTTTACTTATTGGATAGCGGGTTTAGCACATTAATGGAGCAATCGACTCCTTATCATGTGAATCAGCAGAAAACCTATTTCAGTTATAATTCAATAAGGTTTACAATGGTGAGTTAGGCCTGTACATTCCTATGCATTAGAATCTGAATCACCATTCTTGATGAAAATCAATTTGATAAAAACTTAATTGCATTAAAACAGGCATATAGTACTTTTGAAATGAAAATAGTAGTAAATAATGAATAATATGTGGTGTGCCCACAGAACGATGGGTGACACCACCTGACGGAGCCAGATAAACTGTTGTATATTCTGTAAACATTGCAAATTTTACTCCCACGTGCACACGTGTGTGTTAACATTTTGCTTCAACAAGCAGCTCGTAACATTTTTTCGTCTCTGCTGCCTTTACTTGTGTGGTTTTCTTATCCGTTCAAAATTCGAAGGTGTTTGGTTCGATGTTGGTTTCACTACTAAATATATTAAAGTAAATGTGTTACTTTTAGTTGTGTTTAAATGAATGAATTTATTAAATTTTTCTGCTCGTCTAACATACCTTCAGATAAAAATGATAAGTTAAAGTAAGATGATTTAAACTAGGCATTTAATAACTATATATAAAATGTATAATCTTCAAAGTGAAGGGTTAAAATAACATTCTCTAATGCTTACTTACAAAAGACATATATACACACATAACGCAACATGCACACATAAGCGATTTTTATACCATGACTTTATTTTTTACTGAACTACTATAAAACTCAATCATGATTAATGTTTAAAAATTAAGCATGGTTCGGTAAAAATGACAAAACATAATCTGCAATTATTATTATAAGTAACATAAGGAATAAATAAATAGGAGTTTTAATAAATAAAGAAATATACATAATAGTATAATACTACATAATAAAATATAAGGCTCATTACCAAACAAGAATTTAATCTAAAATAAAATTATTTCAAAAGGCTATATGGATACCTCTCATTTGAAACTAAAATTTTAAGTTTTATTTACCTTCATATAAGATGATCGACAACAAGATCCATTTACTGTGATTCCTTCCTTCTGTATAGCAGTACCCAAGTGAATGAAAGTACCTAAGGCTGAGAAGAATATGCGCATAGAATTCTTTAAAACATTCCAATTAAAACATCCCAAAGATATAATAATCGAGTAAGTTCATAAATCTTAAGTTGTTCTCTTATTATCCAGATACTCTTCGATGATGAAATTCACTGGAAGCATGAATTATAAACAAAACATCAAACCGAATTAAAACGTGTGCATTGTAATCTATTGTAACGTAAAACCTTGCAGTGATAATTAGAATAGCGGCAATCTTATATTTTACAGTTGCCGCTAGATCTGCAGATCAATTTAATTTACCCACTAAAATATAATGGCCCACAAACGACAAACTGGTATTGCGTGACATTCTAGGACAGGTTGAATGAACCTGTGTTCTCCAGCGTGTTCAATATTATGTGTGCCTTTAAATTGCAATACAGGAAAAACATATATCTATGAATATCAAATTCCCATATCAGAATCAACCTAATTGACACTTCAGCCTACTTGAGTAATAGATTTGCATGTATCCATCTACTTCTACAGTGGATTACAACGATTACTTTGTAGTTTCATGATGAAAATTAGATTTTATCTTAAATTTATATTAATAAAAATATCCCTATCATTTTAATTTTTTTTGAATCAGACAAAAATTAATAAGCTGCTTGTATATAATTAATCTTCATCACAGCATTTAAAACGAAACATTCTGTCACATTATTATACAGAAACATTTGAAATAATCCTTAACAAAGTTTCTGCATCAGATTTATATGACATGACATTTCAAAGTGAAGAAACAAATGTGTTGAACTTGCTTTGACCAAAATGTTAAATATGCTTGAAGCTTTTTATTATGTACGCCGGTTTACTTAGTATATCCACGTCATTATTTCACTGCGCTTTCTTCCAAATTCGTGTTCCTCTGACATCTAGTAGCCACTACTTAGCAATTGTATCCGCCTCGTTAGTGACCAGAGAATTAAGGGTGTTGTGTAGCACAGTTAGATCTGCCTCCTTTGAATACTTTCATTTGATGATGATGAAAATGCCCGACTTCTAAGGATTTAAAAAATCACTATTTTCTGGGGGATGCATTTACAATCAATTTTGAGATGATTCACACTTTTAATAAATTATCCAAAATATATGTTCTCAGATCACTTCTATTAATTTGTTCCTTTTAAAGGGTTGGAGAATAAATAAAAAACTCTTAAATATTTACATGAATAAAAATCGAGATTTTAAGGAAAAAACATTTTTCTTAAAATTATTGTGTAGCAATAGATAAAGGATAATTTTTTAATCCCATTGTATATTAAAAAAAATTGCAACACTATACAAAAATAGGAATATATATATATATATATATATATATATATATACCGACGCCCTAATCTACTAGACTATCGTGGCCTGCACCTTCAGCAAAAAGATTAATCATATTTACAACTTCTTATTTTATTTTATTCTTTGAATTTGAGTGTTACATGCCATACTTTGAGCAAT
>JAPDSC010156798.1:0-27882 GCA_026290005.1 Latrodectus geometricus | reverse complement strand
TATAATCTATCTTAAAATAATAGTTCTTAAGATGAAATTTTCAGAAATAATTTTTTATCAATAAAATTCATTTGGAAGAAAGGTCCTTATTCATTTTCTATAAAAGGTGTTACATTCACGAAGATCTTGTTACTTATGAGGTGACATTTATACATGTGATTACAGGTGTTTCCATTATTTCACCATTATTATAATCACCAGTATGTATATTAGATATTATTTCACATTTATTATAATCACCAGTATGTATATTAGATATTATTTCACATTTATTATAATCACCAGTATGTATATTAGATATTATGCATAATAGAAATACCTGTGAATAAAAAAGACATTTTGAATTCGCTTCATAAGCATTAAAATTTAGTACTATCAGTTTCTTATAAATAGATGTATATATTCTTATAGTAAATAGTAGCTTTAATTGAAGTCTGTAAATATTAAATTTTTGAAAAGCTAAATTGTTAGATTTTCGGATTCTAAGTAGTAAATGCCTTATTAATTGAAACAAGTGAGATCAAATAAAAAACAGAATTTTTTTATTTTTGGGCTTTTGGGTGTTTCTAGAGGCATCGTTCCTAAAGTCACAACAGCTTACATATAACATGGTCAGATAAATTTGACAAAAAAACAATTGGATGGAATGAGAACGTGAAGGGAAGAAACTAACAAATATAAAGGTGGATAGCATTATCTAAAAAGGAAAGAAATCCATTATAAATGTAATCGCAGTTCTCAATCCCATCTTGATTTTTCAGTATCAAAAATTACAAATAGCCCACATCTTCATAAACAGAATATTTAAGGTAAAGCAACAAAATTTCCACGCCACTTGTCTCAGATATTAATGGCAAACGTTGCTTTTAGTGGGACACATTCAAAAAACCTCGTTGATTGGTAACAGGAAGAAAATAAGATTTTGACGAATCATTTTCTTTTCAACAGAAAAATGTTTGGAGGACACTTGAACAAACATACGATAATGAGACTCCATCTAATATTTTTTTCACCAATCAACTAAAGAGGAAGGGTATATGCTTTCTAAACCTTGGTTCACACTAAGTGCTTTCAGGTAAAACTGTACTTTAGGGTGCCTTTTGGCGAACTTGGCGATATTTTGGCGCTATTCTTGTTCGCGCCGATTACGATGCTAACAGGTATAGTTGAACATTAAAAAATAACTCAAAGTCCGTTGGATTTTCCAAACTCTAAAAACGGTAAACCAATCAGAGCCTCGACTGGATATAAGCCAATCAGAACACGGTTCGGTCCAACAATGAGAGATAATGAAACCTATGTAACGAATCTCAAAAATAACGCCACTAACACTTATACAGCAGTACAGCTATATAACACCTATACAATCTTTAAGTACAAAATTCTCTTTATTTGATACATTAAAAGAAATTTATAGATATCAGGCTAAACTTACTTAAAACAATTCAGTTTTAAAAGTAGAAGAATTATCCATTGAATTATCCTTTAGCATTACTTATGAAGCTACACTCAACCTACGTTACTTCATTTCGAGTGATACTAATTATACTGTTCAAGCAATAGATAAACCATATATATAATACGCCCGTTTTTGTACATAAAATCTAAGATAATCTCCGAGACTAAAAGGACCACTGAGACACCCATATGAAGTGAATCAAGGCCTATTTGAGCTACTAAGGAAATGAGAGATCAGATTACCTTGTAAAATAAGAAGCAATAGACAATGCTATCAATTTATTGAAATCCCATATTCAAAACCTCATCTAAACGTCTCCTTCAATAATATACGTTAAGTTAAGGGCAATTTATTTGGGACACAGAAAAACAATGACTAGAGACTCCCACTATTTTTCTTAAAGTATCAACAAATTATTGTACCATTAATACATATCTAAATTATTTATTTTCTGTCCATGGACCATTCAATCATTATTATAAACGATTCGGTAGAAGAGAAACAAGTGAAACTTGTTTATGTTTATATGGTAAAAAAATTTCATCAGTACATATTACCTTTGATTGTTCCATTACAGCAATCAATCAAATCTTCAGTTTTGAATCATCCATAGATCCTCTCAAAGTTGCATGATCAACCTAATGAAGAATTTCATGGACTTAATCTCGTGCCTTGCGATACCAAAGTATCAGGCATGAGCTGATGACTAAAGGGAATCAATCTAATATTTTTTTACCAGCCAATTGAGAAATTGTACAAACTTGTTAACCTGTGCGTAGCCTCACACCAAGCATTTTCCTTTTTTGAACCACCCTCCAATATCAAGCATGGAAGTGGATTTGCAAAGAAAAGGACAAATTATTGTTGTTCTTTGCAGGACCAATCGTAAGTCTAAAAGGAAAGATCTCTCGAAAGGAGTAATATGTATCGAGAAGACTGACCAGATCCATGCTATGATGCAGGTTTCTTTTCTTCAGAAAATGATATTTTCGGAATGCTAATACTGCATCCTGGAAATACAATCTCCTAAAGAATTCACACAGCTGGAGCTTGTCCAATCATGGTTTGCTGAACAACAGATTGAAATAAAAGTTTTATCTTTCCCAGCACAGTCGAGCAATCTCATTATAATTGAATTCTTATGGTCTACTTTGTAGCATTCATTAAGGAATCAATATCACCACCTGCATCTTTCTCGGAACTTTCATAATATCACCATGGAAAATGGCACGATATTCTTCTAAACACTTTTTAGCACTCGAATGAATTGATTCTGAGGCAAGTAGTATTATATGAGGAATGAGATCCTAAACCAAAACCATACTAATAAAGATTCTTTATAAATCAAAGTTGTTTTCATTATTTCGACAATATATGTGTAGCCCCATGTATATATATATATATATACATATATATATACTACTAATTAGCCATTAAAATGCTACAGACGTGAAATTTATACGAAAGGAAGAAGGTACAGTGATATGCAAATGAAGGCTTTTCAGCGCATTCAGACAAAGCAGGCGCCAGTAGCGACACCTACATTGTGTTTAAATGAGGAAATTGTTCAGCCGGTTTCTCATACACAAATTACATTTGAACGTTGTTACCTGGTGAAAAGTTGTTGTGATGCCTCGTGTAAGAAGGAGAAATGCGTACCAGCACGTTTCTGACTTTGATAAAGGTCGAATTGTAGCGTACTCGGATTGCGGTTTATTTTATCGCAGTAATGCTGCTCGCGTCGGTCGAGATCCAATGACTGTTAGTAGAATATGGAATCGATGGGTTCAGGACGGTAATACGGAACGCCATGCGGGATCTCAGCGGCCACCTATAACTAGCAGCCGAGAAGACAGGCATATTATACGCATAGCCGTTATGGCTCGTGCAACCACATCACGAGCCGTGAGTCAAGAAACGGGTTCGTTTGGAAGACAACAAGTGTCTACACGAATAGTTCGACCACGTTTGCAGCAGCATGGACTCTCAGCTCTAAGACCATGGCTGCCGCTTCCCTTGACGCTGCGTCATAGACAAGAGCGCCTTCATTGGTGTGATCAACGACTAACCTGGGCGCACGAATGGCGAGACGTCATCTTTTAAGATGAATCCAGGTTCTGTGTACATCATCATGATGGTCGCATTCGTGTTTGGCGGCATCGTGCTGAACGCACATTGGCAGCGTGCATTCGTCATCGTCATATTGGCCCATCACCTGGCGTGATGGTATGGGGTGCCATTGGATACACGTCTCGGCCACCTCTTGTTCGCATTGACTGTGCTTTGAACAGTGCACGTTTCATTTCAGGTGTGTTACGACCCGTGGCTCTACCCTTTATACGAGCCCTGTGAAACCCTATGTTTCAGCAGGATAATGCCCGACCGCATGTTGCCGGTATTGTACGGATCTTCCTTGATACGGAATATGTTCGGCTGTTGCCCATGCCAACACGTTCTCCAGATCTTTCACCAATAGAAAACGTCTGGTTAATGGTTGCCGAGCGACTGGGTCGTCACCAAACGCCAGTCACTACGGTTGATGAACTGTGGCATCATGTTGAAGCTGCATGGGCATCTGTACCTGTACATGGAATCCAATCTCTGTTTGACTATATGCCCAGGCGTATAACTGCTGTAATTACTGACAGAGGTGGTTGTTCTGGGTACTGATTTCTCAGGATCTATCCAGCGAATTTTTTTGAAAATTTAATCACTTGTTATTTCTAGTATAATGTATTTGTCCAATAAATATCATTTTGTTATCTGCATTTCTTCCTGGTGTAGCAATTTTAATGGCCACTAGTGTATATGTTACCGTGAAAGACCAAAATCAGAGAATGTCGACATTCACCGGTGAATGTCAACACATACCAAAAACGTTGGTGAAAGACCGTACAATTGATTACATTTCTTGCACTTTCGGACCATCGCCGGTATATGTCGACAATCACAGACAAGCTTTGGTGGAATTTGAAAAGATGATTAAAGAGCTTGAAAAGGAGATAACAGAAGGCCATTCCCGGGCTTCCCTTTCCACCACAGCATTTAATTTGTTTTTAATTTGTTTGTTGTCAGGTTTGTCCCGCGGGTTAAAAATCCTCTACACTTCCTCTACTCACCGTGATTGGTCACTCCTCCTTTATAAGAGAGGCGATAAGTTACGTCACACATGTGAAATTTTTCACGCCTGAAATATTGAGATAAGAAAATGCAAATCTGCATTTCTCCTCTCCGGATATGGAGAGATGAAACGCATATTCAAGATTCACCATTAGTGCATTGTGGATGTCGACATTTGCCGGTGTAAGTGAGAAATGAGGATATCTAGCAAATATTTCGGACATACACCAAGCGACTACGTGAATGTTCACATTCACCAGCGAATGTCGACATTCTCCAGATTTCGGACTTTCACGGTAATATATATATATATATATATATATATATATATATATATATATATATATATTGATCATTTTTATTGTTTAATATTTTACGACAAATTTAGTTATTAAAAAATTCCCTATTCACTCATGTATATTTGTAATCATAATTTTTTAAATTTTTTTAAAAAATAAATGTATTTTCTTACATATATTTATCTTATTTTTTTGAAAATGTAACTTTGGTAACAATAAGTATGTCGTAATTAATTATTTTATAAGGCATATTAATATTCTTTTTGACTGGGGTAACGAGTTGAAGGTACTATATTTTAAACTATTTTATTCTAATAAACGTGAGTTGAAATTAGATTAAGAGAGTGGATATTGCTGATCAAAAATCCAAATTACAATAAATTTCTAAAATATAAAACAGCGCAATTCTTAAAAAAGAAAATTTCTTGAGAGTTTTTTTTTCTTTTATAACAGTGTTATGGCTGTTTGTATTATTGTTTATAGTGTTAAAGATTATTATTATATAGTGTGAAAGAATTCCATTTATTAACGATGGTGTTTCAAATAAATTCTTATTTTTAAGAATAAAAACATTTGATCCTTTGTTGCTTCTAAATAAAATGAGTTATATAAAAAATTATTCTTTGTTTTTAGGAACTGAAAAGTAGCAATTAATTTAATTTTGATATATTGACATTTAAAAAACAGTATTATTGAAAATAAATCTATAGCACGAAGATAAGAGATTCAAGTAAATCTTTTAAGAACTTTTTGTCATTTTTCATACACATGACTTTGGTATTAATTATTGAAATAAAAGTTTAAATTTCTTGTAAATTTAAGTATAAAATATATTGAGTAATACAATAAATCCTTTAGAGCATAACGAATATTATTTATACAAATATTACCATATTACTTTGGCAAAAATATTTTGTAAACTTCTAAGATAATGGTCATGAACAACATTTTTCATGAAATTAGAAAACCCCTGTTTGAACAAAATTCAACCACGTATTAAGACTGCTGTTAAAATTTTTTGATTAAAAGCTAAATAGTTTAATAAAGTAAACTTTAAAATGAAAACTTATTATATATTAAAAGTATTGATTCTGAAAAATAGTACTTTCTTTGATGTTTACATACTTTGACTTTGCTGAACTAAATTCATTAGAAGTATTGTGCATTTTAGAAAAAAATATAATTAATATATTTCTCATCAGCTTTTATGATAATTAGCTTTCATTTCAACTATCATTAGTAGTGAAATATACGTTCCCTCACCTGGGTTTGAGAAATAAAACACATTTCCATACAAATGTACCATGCAAATGTTATGGAAAAGATTTAATATCGGTGTACTTCACCAATAGTCAAGAACGTGTTACATGGACCAATCATACATAACTTATCGATTTCCATTTCTGGAGGAAATGTTCAAATTATGCTTATAATGACGTAATGAATCAGGGAGTGTATTTATCTCATAAATTATTCATTTTATAAGCATGTAAATAAAGTTATTCCAATTTTATGCTGTGCTTAATTTGTTTTACCAATGTAAAAGTTAATAAAGGTAAATAAGTATGTTTGTCTTTTTTTTTTTTTTTTTTTACTTGGATTTGCTTTTTGAAATGATAATATTTATCAGATATTAGGATTTCTCTAACGCTGAAAATAATTATTGATTGATTGATTGCTCTGTTTCTTTATTTATCGACGTTATATTTTCCATTATAATTTAAATTTTATATTATCTGCATATAATCAAATATGATCTAAACACACTAATATTTCATCTACAAATTTAATGCTCTTTAATTTACTTTGGCCCAATCATTATGATGTTGTATTTTTGATATTAAGAAATATAAGCAAAATAATATCAAAAAAATAATCGCACTGCTAATATCTGTATATCATAAATTTATTTCATAATATTTAAGGCAAATATATAATATTTATATTAAATTAAATTATAAATCTATGTACAGTATCTACAAAAGTAAATCTATGTTCATTTCAGGATTAGCTTTAATAGAAAAAAGATTAAATAAAAATTGAATTCAAATATTTCGCATAAAACATAATATAGCTGAATTTTAAAATCCATCCATTCTTCATCTTTTTTTAATTAAATGATTACTTTTCACTGAAAAATAATTAAAGGATAAAATTATTTGCATATCTTCAGAAATTTTTGTAATACATCTTTGATATATAGAAAATAGTGCCACAGATACAGACAGAATCCGTTCTGTGCTATTCACTTATAGAATTGTAGGTCTATTTCAAAGTTCTATGTTCCCTCGCTAAAGGAAATATAACTAAAAGCTTGATAAACGGGATGATATGTGTGATAGACCTGACCTCTGATGGGGAGAATGTGGATGAAAAAGCTGATAACAAACGAAAAGTTTGAGCTTGACGAGTGCTCTGGGACAGATAAGAATAGTTTATATTTTATATTAAATATGATCTTTTCTTTCTTAGGAAGAATTTATTTCTTCAGTCGTTTTATGGTGAAATTGAATTTCGGAGAAATATTTGCTGTGGGAAATGACAACTTTTTTTGAGCCACTCAGCTGTTGATTTTCCTTCATTTTTCGTAGTTTTCAAACAGCATAAAAATATTTTCAACATTTCTACAAGTTTCAAAACATTCATATATTTTTTGACTTACAGCGCTATAAATTTTCTGAATTATAAGTTTTATTATTGTTTATAAAAGGAAGACTTATAATTAAAGAGAAATATAATATATAAAGTATGTAGTAGACATATATGTATATATAAATAGCTATACTGACCCCAGGTTCTATAAAATAAGCGTCTAAAACATACATCAGTATTCAATGATTTAGCATTTTAATAATATTTAAACCAGTATTACTTTGACACAAAATTCTTTATAAATATTATATTTCTGTAAAACTAAGTACACATTTTATCAAATAGAGTATGTTTGATAAATTTTCCCATTCTATTATGCAGGAAAATAATGAGTTTAGTTTGAAAACATGTTAAATTGTGAAATTGTTTGAGAATATGTTTCCGGAAATAAATTATTTCAGATGTACTGTTCTTCATATACATTAATGCAACAATTGTTTCTTTCAAATATATGAAACTAAAAAATAATTCTATCATAAGTAAAATTTATAACTCGTTTTAACTTATAAACTTTTCATACTGATTTTGTTTCCGTATGATTATTTCTGCTAAACGTAGCAATGAAAGCACTCAATAGTTGGCTATTTTGCAGATTTTGAATAATATTCAAATGATGAAGTCCTCATCTGAAGCTTCTTTTAAAATTTTTATCACGTTAAGGGAACATTCGTTTTTACAAAATTTTTGTAATGCTTTTGGCTCCGATTTACTGTATGGTCGCTCTTGGAGCGATTTTCCAAAGTTGACAATAAATAACATTTTCTGGCAACACAACCAATTTTGACCAATCAGAGATGAGGGATTCCGACCAATGAAAAGTGAGGGATTCTGATAAAACGGGAACAGACTAATGGAAAATGGAATACTCTGTTTATCTTCTGACCTTGCTGGTCCAAAATGGCGAAGTTGGCGAGATGTTTGGCAATTTTTTGTAAAAGTCGCCAAGACCAATTATACAGTAAATGTTTACCAAACTTTTCAGCACTATATTTTTCTGTGTAATTTAATTTGTAATATAGAATATTTTGACATGAGTATGATAAGTTTTTGCAATGCAATCTCTTTGCCACAAAACTAGATCTTAATTTTTAATGTAATCCTTTTTCATTAACCTTTTTTTAATTTAAAAATGTCTAGAAGAATAAATAATTACAAAATTAATCAGGAATTATTTTATCTAAATGTTTCAAAGAATCTGTAATCGAATAATTTTCATTATAAAAGCAGTTGTAACTAAATGTATAGAAATCAATTTTAGTAATAAATTTCCCTTAAATTATTCTCCTTTTGACATATTTAAAGAAAAATCCACAAAAATTCGCTATTGGAAATATAAATTAATCAGTAAATAGGAGTTACTTAAAATTTGAACAAGTAATTTTCCGTAGCGGAAATTGAGTTATTGATTCAGGGAAATGACGAGTAATACATATTCCTTGGCTGTGTAAACTATTCACCCCAAACTTTCTTCTTTCCACATAATAGCAAAGTTGTTAACTGCTTCGGAAATATAATTATCCATTGTTTAACAGAGGTAGTTTTCTGCTCCCTCTGAGGCCTCATTAAGAGTGTTTGCCATCAGGGACAAACCCAAAATGTTTACAGAATGAAGCGATTATTTGCACAAGAGAAGCACAAAGTTGTCCTCAGCAGAGAGGAAAAAAAACGATACTCACGCAAAATTGTAAAATACTTTCGGAAACACATAGAAAGAAATACAAACTTTGTTCTTCCTTTAAGTTAACTTTCTTTGGAATAAATTGTCTTAATAGTTTGCAATCATAGTAAAATTGTTCCCAACTTTGTCAATAAAAGTTATAAATAGCATTTAAATTAACCAAAGTGTTAATTTTAAATACTTACGTGTTTTAATTAATATTTAAAATTAGTTCAATTTATTAGCTTAAGGGCAAAAATAATTCTATTCATATAAAAATCAAATAAACTTCCAATTTTTTAATAATAAAATTTTTGTAGAATTAATGGTTAATGTCATTATATATGTATATATAGAATAGTCATACTTTTTTTTATAGAATTGAAAATTTATAAAAATAAACGGAAGAATAAAATGTGGTGACTTTCGCTACATTTTATTCCTTCGTTTTTATTTTGTTTATGTTAGTTTACAACTGCAAAATACAGGGTGACCATCATTAGACCATTTAATTTTAAAGTTGTGTAGAAATGAAACAATTGGTCAGAAAGTTATTTTGCCTAAGACTAATTAAGAGAAAGAGCATTTGCCCTTGAAAATACATACATACATACATACATACATACATACATATATATATATATATATATATATATATATATATATATATATATATATATATATATATATATATATATATATATATATATATATATATATAAAACATTAGGGACATCATTTACTTTTGATATCTGGAATCGTAACCCATACAAACACACAATTGCACAATAATTTACAATTGACTGCAGTATGTTCTGAGAAATTCTACCACCATGTCTTGAATGTTATATAAGTTATACTTTTTGAATTTATCAAGAGCTGCGAAATGTTTCAGCTAGTTCCAAAGTAAAAATCCACATGAATTGTGTTATGGGAATTAAAGAAGCCATAAATCACAAAACTGGCTGCTGATGACTCATTCTGCTGTGAACTAATTTTTGAGAACATTGAAAGATTAATGGGAGGAGCAATTTTATCATAGTTTAAATATACAGATGAATACATGCCGATTAATCGTATCGCTGATCCTCTAGTAGTTAATTCCTCAAAAAGAATGAAAGCTGAGGATAAATGGTGCAGTAAAACTACACAATTCAATATTTTTGGGGATTGTAAATTATCTCTAAGAATGAAAGAGGATTTTCTGTTTCTTATATTCTATGATTATGAAGTAAAGTTTTATAATGATACGCTACCTCAGTTTAGAGGATAATTTAGGGGAATACTTTATCAATTTTTAAATGAGCTGGATTCGGAAGTGGGAAATTGTTTTGAATCTCAGAATCATATAAAAGCAATTTTTTGTTTTGAAGTTTGAAGCTAATACGAATAATGGAACAGCCTGGATGACTTTTATACAATTGAGTTGTGATATATGCAATTCTTCAGCTAGTACGAGCATTGGTAGCAGTTGCTATGGTGGTAGATTTGTTATTGCTACACAAAGCACGGCATTTTTTTATTACTTCTGCCAAAACAGGTTTTCTTCTTCTTCTAAAACGATGATTAAACGAACTTGTATTTGGAAATCTGGCTACAAATTTAAGCGAAGGTATTTGATAATCAATGGCTCTTTAAGTATCCATAAATACTATTTTACCGTGTTAACTATCAAAATGGGGTTTTTGTTTTCAATTCAGAGCGATTAGCTAAAGTGTGGTCATTTGGCAGTTATCGTCACAGAAAGATGTAAGTATGTGGATTAAAGTATTTTAATATTGATTGCTATAATCAAATTATTTTACCTTATAAGCACGTAAGTTTATTTACTTTAGAGAATATTTAATTTAAAAAGTACATATTTGAGTTATTAGGCTCACTTTTGAACTAATGGCAAGACACCTATCTTTGGAGCACATGATCTTTTTTTTAATCTCAGTCACTGTTGAACAAGCGAGATGGATTCTGTGATTTTACCTTATGCCGGGATACGTGCTTAGAAGCTTTTCTGGTTTCCTCTATTTCGAAACGTACATATGATCTAATATTTATAAAAATTCCACTCAGAAGCCAATGCACGGTAGACATTAAAAATGCTCTACAAAGGCGTTCATCGTTAAGCTCTCATCTACACTTTATCTAAACAATTACAGTTATTTTTTGAAATGTGGCTAATTGATAAAAATTTTAAATATAAAGAATCTGTTGTAAATATGTATATAATTTTAAAATACATGCTTAGTTGCTGTGAAAATTTGAACAAATCTTGCACTCTCTTAAACAGAGTCACATTTTCCCGTTATTTTCTACACAAAATTTCTCAGAATATTGAGCAAAAGTCTTATGTTTAGACAAATTGAAAATAGGGTGATTTAGTTATTATTCCTCTCACTTTTTTGTTAAAAATTATACTATTGTAGCGTTTAAGTCTTTTGAAAATATATCAATGAAACAAATGCTTATATAAGACTTAAATTCTGTATTTGAATTTATAAATACATATTCTCTCTTTCTCTCTCAGTTTAATTTCCAAATATGTTTTTCCGATAAATATGTCTATTTACCTTTACCAGTAAAAATATTTTATTCCTGTTCTTTTAATTTCAATGGTCACCATTACACTGTTTGAAATATTAATTTTTATTTGAGATATTTCTATCTCAGGTAAACCTAGAGTCTACATATTTCAAAATTTGATAGTGATATATTTATATGACATTAGCTGAGACATTGTTGTAAACAGTGATCGTTTACACCATTTCTAGTTACTTCCATGAGATGTTGTATGCTAGGATAATTATCATGACATTCTATTTAGTATTTTGAATTACCTGAAAAAAAGCTTTAATAAATTACTTAATTGTTTTAAAACAAATCATATTATCATCATAATTCAATCATATTTCAAAAATTACTGATACAATAATTTGAGAATGAAAATCAAACAGGCTGTAAGTGTTGTTGGGCTTTTTAAAAAGATAATTGTTTTTCAAAACAATTCAGGCTTTTGGCAGTGACAATTTTAACACTGTCAACACGATTTTAGCCTTTACCATTAATTTTATAAAATTATTTGCATTAACTATAAATTTTTTTACATTCATTTAGTCTCAGTAAGCCAAATTACAAGGAATATAACTGCGAGTTCTAAACTTTGAATTGCATTGGGTATAAATTCTCATGCAGTTTTTTTGTGTTTTTTCCATACAAATTTCGAATATTATGAGTTAAAACCAGTTTATCCATGATTTAATCAGTTGCGAATATATTTTTGAATTTTTTACTAAAAAACTGTTAATTATAAGTATAATCATATATTTGAATTTGAAATCGTGGTGTTGAAGGCAGAAGCAGGGTCTTTCAGTAAAGAAAATTGTCGTTGTGTTTCTTTGTCCACGTTTGAAACTCATGGCAACATTAGCGACAAAATACGCCTGTGGTTTTCAGTCAAGAATACATAAAGCAATTTTGCAAACATTCCTCCCAGCTGGAAAAGACGTCGATTATTACTAGCAGATACTCAGTGAATATGTTGTGCTATGACGTGGATGAGCAATTCGTCACTGTCATGAGCACAATATGTCTGTAATCACTTGCACTGGTGCTAAGAGGTGGGTGCAATCAATACCGTACGATCACCATTCCTCCTTGCAGCTAGTGATTACAGTCTCTGATCATTGTTACTTGATTTCTTCAAATACAATCACTGATTTTTCTGAAGGACGATTCGCAATAAGTTACTAATTTTGCTTGATTGAACATTGTCGAAAAACATTCAATATATTCTGTGAAGCATAATTAAACAGCGTAAGCAAAAAAAAAAAATGCATGAAAATATAATTGCCGTATGATTCTCCCAATACACAACACTTGCACATTTCACCATAAATGCCCGTAATAGGCGAATATGGCGCAATGCTACTGATTTATGTAACTCATCGTTTCAAATTTCAAATGTGCAATGTTTTAATGATTTCAATATATTAAATTATTTGCATTCTAACTTCAAGAAGTTACAGTTTGGAATATTGGAAAGCTGCAATATATATATATATATATATATATTTGGCTCATATGTGTAATATAGTATGTACTAATAAAATAACATTAGTTAAAAACAATTACAAATCAATCCTTTTTCATACTATTAATGGTTGTAGTTTTAAATTTTAAGTTTACACAGAAAACTTTTGTTACGTATTAAGATTTTTTTTAAATAAAATACTTATCATTTATGTGCAAAATATTATCTTAATTACTTTTCTTACATTTTTTATTTTATTTTTCACTTTTGGACACAAGGCATGCAATGTTTAAATTTATACTAACTATAAGGAATTAGAATATATTAAAAATAAAGTTTTTTGTATTGAAATTTCGAAACAGAAATTCAGATTTACAAAAATTGATTCACATGTAAAATGTTAATTTTTCCAAGTATCAATTATATTCCAAATAATAACTTAAGTATTTACAGTTATTTAAAAAATGAACGTCTGTTTTGAATGGTACTGCATTTTATCAGCCTTTTAATATATGTATAATATATAATAGTTTAATTAAATTTTTCTACTTTCTACATATTGGTGTTTCTCTGTTAGAGATTCAATTATAAAAAAAATAATAGCATTCCAATGACAAATATAAAAAAATGTGCTTTAAAATATTGAAAATTATTTTACATACATAAGAAACATAGCAGGCTTAATCCCTTAAGTTATAAATTATATTAAAGAAGCAGTAATTAATATATATATATAGAAAAGTATATTGTAATTATTTCCAGAAACATCTAACTTTTAAGGAGCACATTTCAAACATTCCATTTTATTTTCATTAAAAAATTCAGCAAATTCTTTGAATTCAAAATTGATTACATTTCAAATTAATCTGTTGTCACTTTCTTAATCTTTTTTATTAATCACATAGTAAATGTATAGTTTAGGATAATTATATATTAATCAAAATGTATATGAAATAGAATAATTTTGAATTATTAATATAATTTACGTATTTTTACACTTTTGTGTAATTTTAAGGCAGATATATACTCCTTTATAATTTTGACAATTATTTTATTCATAAAATTTTATTTATTTTTGATTCTTGAATAAAAGTAATCACATGAAAATTAATAATATAAAAAAATAAAAGTTAATAATATATTGTATTGGAGTTTCTATTTTCGTTTAAATGAGTAAAATTTCAAATTTGTTGTAATTTGCTGAAATTAATACGTGTTCAATGTATGCAGAATTTGCGAAAAGTTTGTTCAGAAAACAACACGAGGTACTTAATATATTATATCCCTTCTAATGTTACGCAGAATATATATCTTCTCGTATATTACTTCATTATTGTTTCAGAGTTCATTACATGTGTTTATAAGCTTGCTGTGAAAGCTCATTATTAAGAATAATTTGGCAAAAATCATGCCGTTAGAATGTAGGGTTGTTTCTCATGAGAGAATTTAAAGGGCATACAGAGAAAATTCTCGTTAGTAAAGTAACTGGTTGTAACAGAAATTCCTAAATAATAATGCTTACCTAATATTAATTCGATAAAATATATGTATATCAAGGGAATAAAAAAAAATAAATTTTCAATTGTAAAGTAGTTAAGAAGTACGAATAAATATTTATACTGTATTTGTACTGTAACAAATATTAGTTTGGAGAAAAAGAAATCCATTATTTTCACTTGAACTTTATGTAACTTCTTTTAAATTCGTTTTGTAAAAAGGTTTAAAACAAGCTTTCATGTAGATTTTTAGGTCTTGCGCTTTATGACTGCTGACATGCGATTAACTTCGATCATTTTTAATATTTTATAGACATTTTCGACGATACTGTATCCACATGCGAGGTGCATCTCTAACATCAAAAATACCCGAACGGAATCGACGAAACAAAAATTGTACGTAACTGGTTGTTACTGTCTTATCTAGGACGATAAACACCTTTCACAATTTTAGCCACCCGGCTATCTATCTTTTTCACCTTTACAAGAGAAAAACGAAAATGTATCGAATTTTCTGTTTGTTGTTTTCCATTTTTAAAACCTTGTACACGTAACTAAATTAATAAAAAAAAAATAAATAAAACCCGCAAGAGAATATTTTAGTTTCAAATGTCACCTTTCCAATGAGCATAAATCTGAAATTGTTTGATAGATACCTCACGAGATAGCGATCACTACAGACGTCTACCGAAAAAATAATGGATTACTTTTTCACCAACCTAATATTTGAATTCTTAATAAATATCAAATAAAAGATACAAATTATTAATCGTATATTAAATACGTCTGGTTTTTACTCAACGTAAAGTTAAAAATACATAAAGCACTATTCAATGTTTAAACACTGTTAAAATCACAATTACTTGATTTAATGTAAATGATTTATTAAGTTGAAAATTTTCAAACAGAAATTATGTTAAATATTCATTCAAGTAAGTTCAATTTCTATAAATGAAGAACTTTACAAAAATAAACATTACATATACTTAGACATACCTCTTTAAAGTAGATTACCACAATTTATTTGATTTTTAAATCTTCTTGAATTTCTTGTGGTTAAAAATTATAAAAATGCTTTTGCATCGATCTTAAAATATAATTAGATAGGAAAAGAATGTCACTTCTGACATTCAGTATTTCATGCTCAGTCAATTCTCAAAAAAATTATTTTATTTTTCTTTACAAGATAGGTTATATTTTAACAAGAAATAAATGGGATCGAATGTCTTTACGATAAAAAGTCAATAAAAATTTAAAAAATAACCATTTAATATATATTATCCAAATGCATTAATGGATGACGTTTGATATTAATTTATTTTTATTCGAAATTTTAAAAATAGTAGCATAAAATAAAAAATAATCTATCGCATTTTCATTTTTTCCCCTTTTTTTTTATTTTTTTTATTAATTTTTTTTTTTTTTGCATTGAATTAAATACATGAATGAAAGGAAAATGTAAAACACTTTTGTTTGGGTAAATAATATAATAGAAAATCAAAAATAAATAGTAAGAAAATAACATTACTAAAAATTTTCAGTTTCATATTGAAATTCCAAACAGCATCAATTTTTCGTCACAGAAATCTTTATTTTTTTATATAAATTTATCTTGATATTTTTCCACATGCAAGCATTATAGTTCTTTTTAATGACACCATAACCTTGAAATTTTGCAACTGGACATTGAATAGCCAATGATAATGGATAAACATAAGACATAGTACTAGTATTCCAAGCTTCAATTCACGGATCCAAACTAAAGGCTACTCATTAAAAAGACAGTTACCAATAATGATGATTGGTTTCAATAATTAATTGTTTCTGAGAGTGATCTTGCTGTATATTTTTGTACCTAATTAAAGTTTTAACTTATCAATAAATTCGTAAATTTACAGAATTTCTATAAAAATTGTTATAATTTTAATTCACAAATATTTTTATTTTTAATTACCATTTATATTAAGTTACCGTTAATCTGCGCTTTAGGTCCCCTACTCTGCCAACTTGGCGATAAATGCACCAACCGTGGTAAACCGAACGTTTTTATACCTAATGAGCTCTTTATGGCAACCACCGAAGGAAATAATTTGTGCTTTTTGCAGCATGCTCATTAATTGTTTTTTTCTTTTAGCATTTTCATTGGTCGTTAATTAGTTTCAGTTTGAAAAATCGGTCATTTTCATTGGTTGCTAATTAGTTTAAAACCGTTAAAAATCACATTCCATTATCGCCATGGCAACAGCGTTTTTGAAAACCCGCCAAGTACTGGACCCACCGCACACTTTCGCCAAGTTGGCAGAGTAGGGGACCTAAAGCGCATTTTCACCTAAATTACTTTAAAAATAATTAAAATGTCTAATATGGATGTTCAGTTGAATTCAATCTAATTTTGAGGTCAGATTTAGCTGCTGAACCGAACTTCAAATATTGTCAATCCCTAACTATTATAAGCACATGTGAGCATTTAAACCACTTTGCTGAAAATTATTATTCAGTGGTCAGGGGTGAAAATATTCTTTACTTTAGATTCTTTGACATAAGCCATACATTACATACTACTCCCTAAAACATTTTAAGTAAAAGAACATAGCTTTTCAGTGAAAAGAGAATCCTTGCCATAGAATGTCTTAAATTTCATATCAGCTGCCACTGAGGAATGAAAAATTTACACATTATGTTTGCTTTTGAAATGCGTTTTTGTTGATATGCTTACTTGGAAAGACATACAATTTTACTCATATTTTGTTACTATTGCTCTTTTTTTTGAAATCACCTGGAAAGTTCTTTATAAAGAGTAAAGGAAACTTCCCAAAGCCCAGTATCTATGAAGAAATCCATTCATAATGTAAAATGCTCTAAATGTTAATTCCTTATATAATTTTTCAGCTGAAATGTTATATTTTGCATTCAAAAATATTACAAACTTTATAATTGTTATAACTCCCAAGAAAAACATTTAAAAAATAATGATTTAATATATCTTGAATATTTTACTTATTCTAAAGTTTATTTATCCTTATATATAATATTATAACAAACATATTTTTATTATTTTTAAGTACATTAATATGTTAAAGCTTGTGATATTTAAGTCATTTTGATTAATTTCAATGGAAACTTTCATATTTAAGTATCTATTTGAAATATATCATTAAAATGTGTTGATGGTAAATTACTAAGTTTTATAACGAATGAGTTTTTCAAAACGAATTAAAATTAATATTATGCATTATAATATTTATGGTCGTACTTTCTAAGAACATTAGAACTTGCACATTTTATAGTTATATAATTTGAAAATACTGATTTAAATCATTTGATTATCCAAAATAGATGATAAAAGAGAAACATTTTTTTTTTAAATAAAACTTGCATTTCGATACAAAACATATAAACAAAACACTTTGTTCTTTGACTAGGCAAATAATTTAAGGAAAAAAGTTTGTTGCTGCATCAGCTTTAACACTCTCTCTTAAAAAATCCTTACTCTTCAAAAAAATTCAATACGATTCTCAGAATAGGAGTAAAATAATTAACTTTCTTTTCTGCAATCATGCAAAATGTTTTTCATTTAATTGAGAATTGAAGATGAATAATTGCTAAAAAGATTTATTTATGTGAAATTATATGTGAAATGCTGTTTAATTGTTTTAATGAATCCTGTTTTGAAATCCTACCTACGTATAATAATATAAGAAATTGCATTAAATCACCTGAATATGTTTAATTTTGCTCTTGTTATATAAAAAAGTTCTATTGAATAGGTGCTAAGAATACTGCTGAAATTGATTCTTTTAACAATTGTATAGTAAAATAAATTTCGTTCAATACAATTGTTAAATAAATAAATATCATACACTGGTTATTATAAATTAAGGAAGAAATCACAACTAAAATAACGATAACGCAAAAGGTTATGGTTAAAATTTAATGAAATATATACACATTAAACAACCTATAGGAAGATACAAAATAACATAAAAAGAAATAACCCAAAAAATTATAGTGTTATAAAAAATAATTGTGAAAGAAGTCCGAGCCATTGCTCATCCAAAACAGTATGACTTGGATCTTAGGAGGACGACTGAAAGCATTTACACGTCACCAAGGGCGTCCCAAACATGCCCGATTGGGTTAAGGTCCAGTGATGGAGCTGATCACAACATGAGCTCAATGGTTTTCTGCTCAAGGTAAGTAACCACGAAGAGAGCCCTGTGTTATCTCGCATTATGATCCTGTAGTTCGAAAGCATCATCTATTTTCACATTAAGACGCATATAAGCATCCTGGATGGCTTCTCTATAGTTGTGAGTATCAACATTTCCACAGGAAAAGACATTTTGGTCTGTATGTCCACCCAAAGACACACACTGTATGATCCGTATGCATTAATTTCACGAATGTTTGAAACCTAATCGGCAGTTGCACGACATTTATGAGAATCTTTTAACTGGCGAAAGAACCTCTCCACCATACAATTTGAAGAAAGTTGGTAGGCTGTTGTAAGGATCTGGAAAGTTGAAACATCACAAAGAAGAGAAATATTAGATGATTTGATTTTTTGACAAGATTAAATGATTTTAATTTTAAACTAGAATTTTGGATAAAAGATTGCAAATAAGAATCAGATACTTATTCTTGAGCCATTAGCACGAATTCAACACCGCTTGGAAAAGAAATTGCCTCGACGCGGGAGAGTGCGTCAGCAAAACTGTTCTGATCTCCAGAAATGTAACGGATGAGTGTGTGTGTGTGTTTCAGTCGTAAACTTACTAATGAATTCTAAATGTCTGATCTGTCTAGGCGAACACTTGTCAGCCTTTTGACGGAAAGCAATGGAAAGAGGTTTATGGTCTGAAAAAATGGTGAAGGGTCGACCTTCCAACATATGTCGAAAATGACGAACGGAAGAGTATATGGATAAAAGTTCGCTGTCGTAAGTACTATATTTGGTCTCAGCATTTGTTACCTTAAGTGAAAGAAAAGGCTAGGGGTTGGACAATACCTTTAATGGATCGCTGAAGAGCAATACCGATTGCAACATATGTAGCATTAACCATCAATGAGAAATCCACGCCATTGATGGGATGTGCGAGTTTTGCAGCTTTAGAAACTTGTTTACAACTATCGAAAGCTTGTTGCAATCAGGAGTCCATGGAAGTTGGGTGTTGTCTTTTTTCCTTTTCCGAAATTTTAGTAAATGGTGTAGGGGTGCCTGTGTTGCGGATACGAGTCGAATGAACCGATGGTAATAATTCACTAGAACCAGAAACTTACGCAATTCAGATACAGTTTTTTGACAAAGGTAATTCTGCATTTCTTCTACTTTTTCTGTCAGAGGCTTTATATTATTAGCGGAAACAATGACACCTAGAAAAGGTAAATGAGGTTAAATCAAAGATGCATTTTTTTAAGTTTGAAACAATGTTGAACTTACGAGAACTTTAGAAAATAATTGGAGATCCTTAATATGCGAAGTTTCGTCATTAGATGCTGCTAGCACATCGTCTAAGTAAGTAAAACAGCAAGAGATGCCTCTTAGGACGCCATCCAAGAATCATTGAAATCTTTGAGCTGCATTTCGTAACCCAAATGTCATGTATTTAAATAATTCTATGGAAGTAATTACTGCGGGTGGCTTTATATAATAGATTTCTCTACTGGAACTAGATAATAGGCTTTTATCAGATCAAGTTTAAAAAAGATATTCTTTCCGGCCAAGCCAGAATTGAAATCTTGTATGTGAGGGATTTGGTACCAATCGTAAAGGTTGTGATTGTATTCAACCGACGACAATCCCCGCAAATATGGTATGATCCGTCTTTCTTCGAAACCAAATGAATGGGGCTTGAGCATGGGCTTTTAGATGCTTGGCAAATACCCTGGTCAAGTAGATAGGCAAATTTTTTTCTGACTGCATTAAGTTTATCGGGCAATAGGCATCGAGCTTTACTCGCAGCTGGAGGGCCTGTTGTAGCAAAGCAGTGTGATAACCCAAGGTCAGTACGTGAGCTAAATGAATTGTTTTTAGTGATAGCGGAAAATTTAATTTCTAATAGTTAATGTTTAGGGATATTACTGTTAAGCGATTGAAGGATTATTACTGTTAGGAATTATTACTCTTATGTGATTGAAAGAATGTAACTTTGGTGCTAAATGAAGTCAATGTGCCTAAAAGGCGGTGATTTTTTACGTCGACTAATAAGCTAAATTGTTCAAGAAAGTCGGATCCTAAAATAAACGAGGAGACATCGGCAATTAGGAATGACTATATAAATGCTCTTTTAAGTCCTAGGTATAACTGCAATTTTTCCTTACCATACGTGTGAATAAGAGCACCGTTTCGCCGCTCGCAGTGTGAGTTTATCGGGTTTAGCATACCTTTTTACGTGTGTACGCTGCCTAGGGAAAACCGACACTATTGTGCATGGATAAAACATCGAATGCCGGATTTAAGATCACGGATAAATAGGCAACTAAAATCAAGGTTGACATCTGACGTCGCCAAAACAGATAGGCCATCTAGTTTTCATGAAATGTATACTGAGGATTGCACTTAAATGCATTTTTTGTAAAATGATGATGATACCAACAGATTCTGAAATTTTTATTTCGGGAACCTGAAACCAGTCTTGATCGTGAAACAGAACGGCAGTGGTCTAGAATGCAGTTCTATCCTCGTGATAGATGATTTACCTACACACGACATATTCAAATGACATTGAGATTGGCATATTTTTGGGAAAGCTATCGCTATTTTTGTGATTTTTCCTTCAATTTTTGGAAACCATTGTAACTTTTTTTATAGAAATTAAATTATTATAAGAAACATTGTTCTTTTACAAAATTTATTAAACGCAGCACACTTATTTTAACCTCAAAAATTTTACCGAAACTATCTATAGATTGGTGAAATGTTAAATTTTTTATTTGCATGTCACCCATTTCAGTAAATTTCATGATTGTCCAATAGTTTTGTAATTTTGTTGACTAAAAAAAATTAATTTTTATATGTTTAACAGCATCATATACTTAATAATTTCAATACTTACAACAATTTTGACATCTGTATAAATTTATATAATATATTTTGTAAAAAAATTGTTTATCGAAAATGTGGTTTTTGAGATACATAACAAAATTTATTAATTGATAATAATGAAATATCCTATTAAATTCAAAGATAAAAATTATTTAATAACAAAAATAAAAAAAAAATTATTGTTTTACTTAATATAAAACTTAATATAGTTTTGATTTTGAAAGGTTTGATAAAAGATTACAAATTTTGAAAGTCCCTGAACACAAACATCTTTTATATGAATTATGTCATAGAAATAATATCATCATAAAAATGTCTCAAGCGTAGTCTTATTTTATAATAATCAAATTAAATGGGTAATTTGGCAACATTCTCATCAAATATTAACTTTAATTTCCAAGATTTTATGAATTTTATCACAGAAAACACATTAAGTTACAAAACTGTATTACTCTGATAAATGTGACACATTAAGATTTAAGTGCTTTTGTTAATTTAGAAACTATATTATGAAAGTATTTTAGCAATTGTATTTTAGCATTTTATGAGTATTTTTAAAAATATTCGATATTACGGAAACATTTATCAGAGTCATGAAATATGACAATTGTATCACGCTGATAAATGTCTCAGTGAAATTCCCAAGGAAAACAATTTAGTTTAAATTAATATAACTATTTAAAATTAATTTGATTATATATTTGAAGGGTGACATTTTGTAAGCAAATATTTGGTTTGAATATTAAAAAAAAAAACTTAATAAAACCAACGTTTGTAAATTCATTCAGCATGTTTTAATATGCAATTTTAATAAAGAATTGACTATTTGAATTGTGCAAAACAAGTGGTTTTTTAGGGTCTCATCAATTATATTATCAATCTAAATTATTATATTCAAATTTATTTTAAAGAGATTTTGAATAATTGACAAAGATTATTCCATTTCAAGTTTATTTTGTTATGAGCAATTCATTTGTGTTGTTGACACTTGGCGACGCCAAGCCCGCCCGTCATAGAGACTAGGCGAATGAAGTCAGAGAGGGAGCGTCTTCCGTTTTTTTAATAGAGCACCCTCATTTGAAGGCGCAAGTACGATTTTTGGCTCATAGATGGCAGCACCATCTGAAACTTCCAAATTAGATATTGAAACCAGTGAAGCTCCAAAGCCTGGCTCCAGTCACCCCCACGGGTATTAATTTGTTATGGGAACATGGAGGACATATCGACACGACGGATTTAACGTGCCCCAGTCGCCATTAGTGAACCCGACGGATCTTCGGCTAAGCCGGGATTCGAACTCACCACTTTTTGGTAACGAGAACGACGCCCTAACCAACCAGGCCACAGCGGCAACTCATTTGTGCAAGAATCATATGAGAATATTTTAGTTGATCTGCTTCCTGAAGAGTGAGAAACTTTAATATTTAACCAGGAGGTAAGAAACTCGTGTTTTTTGGGGTTCTTATTTATATCCTGTAATTGGTCAGTTCAGATGACTTTTCATAATAATCGTATGAAGAAGAATTTAACGAAAACAAAAATAATCAAACTTATTAAAATGATCAAAATTTTCTGCAAATAGTGTTTCTTAAAATGCAAATGTTTAATACATTATTTTGCGAATAATTTGCAATCTAATCATTTTTTTTAAAATGTAGTTTAATGCATGTCACGCATAACTAATTTAAACGACTAAAAATTGATCTGCTGCTTTTTATATCCATTGATATTTATAAACTTATTCGATTAAAATATTTAATTAAACATTTCAGAAAATGTAGATTTCCAATAGAAAATCTCACAACTGATTACAAGAGGACTATATAATGATTACATCATAGATTTTGAAAATGTTGCTAGACATTTTCATTTTAGAATTTGGAGAACGAAGAAGATATTTCATTACAATTTTGACTATACAAGAATTTTTTTTATCCAATAGCTTGAAAGATATATCTTCAATATTTTATATAAATACACTTTTACAATACTCAAACAAAGATACTTTTCTCCACATGTTTTTAATATTAATTTGTTGCAATTTATTGATAATTTATTAATAATCACAGTTAATTCCTAAAGTAGATGTTTTACAATTTAAAGTAGATGTTTTACATTATTTAATATACGATAAATAACTTCGGGAGTATATATATATATATATATATATATATATATATATATATATATATATATATTCAAAATCTGAAAGATTCTAACTTTTTATTACTTGTATTTTGTGGCATCCGAACAACCATTTTATGTTGGAATGAGTTTTTGTGAATGTAAGAAATTTATGCATTTGTATTTGTATTAAAAAATTGGTTCTTTACGTGTCTTTTGACATTGTTACAAATAAAAATATTTAGAAAAGAAAAATAATTTAGTTTTTAAATTCGAAAGAACTGGTTTTTATTTACATTCATTACATGCACATTAACCAGTTATAAATTAAAACAATTACTACTGTCGATCTATCAAGTAAAATACAAAACATTAGGGACTTAGCATTGTTAAATGTCGTACTGCATAGAATATGCTTATAAATATCTTAAAATGAGAAAACCAAAAAATACATCTCAAAACACCCATATAAAAAAACTGAAAGTACCTTCATAGTTTCTGGAATATTTAATTAAGGAACATGCATTTTAATAAATTTCATTTTAAATTATAAACACTGCTGCATAAAATATTTTGTAGCTCTTTCTGTGTGAAAGAAATAAAAGGAAAAGAAATAAAATCTTCAAATAATGCTTTCTTGGGGAATGCATTCATAATATAGTTTCTTTTGTCAGAAAACATAATTTATACTACAAGTATTTAATTTTTCTATGCATGTAGCATTTTTATGAAGTCCCAGTATACTCAAAAGAGAATTTGTGTTAAGGTATTGCTTCACTTTTCTCAAGATCTTAAGAATGTTATTTAAAATTGTATGAATCTTCAAATTTATTATGAATTACTAATACATTAATTTTCTCTATAGATAAATAATACTATACAGCATTTACTTCTGTGTTAGCGTATTTACAAGATATATAAAAGTATTTATATATCATAAGAAAGAAATATATCCATTAAAAATACTTTATAATAATAATATTAATAATCAGTATAAAAATTTAATAGCAGTCTGTTTCCAATAAACTGATAAAGTTGATTAGAATTTGATTTCGAAAAAAAAATGAGAAACTTTTAATAGAATTTAAGTTTTAAAATAAGTTGTCTTTTTAGAAAAACGCTTCTCTAAACGAAATTTATGCAAACGAAATATTTGGTATAAGAATGAAAAATGTGACTCGAAAATCACTGCAATCAGTTTCTCAACAAAAACTTCTAACAGTGTGTGAAAACGATAGTTTTTCTTTATTCGAAAATTAGAGCAACTTGTCGTTTCTTCCATTGAACTAGTCTGAAAATGCCAAGTGATTCTGAAGAAAAAAACGAATCTTAATCTGTCAGGGAAATTTCGCATTTCAATAAATTGTGTTAGAAAAGTTTCCTGGTAACAATTTGCATTTTATTTTCTTCAAGTACTTATAAAAAGTATATGTCATGAAGTTGTTTCGTAAATAACTTACATTTAGTATGAATTGAAAATTTGTAAGCATTTCTTCTAAGCAATATTAAGTAATGAAATTATATTTTTAAAAATCTAATAATAATCAATTACTAATTAAATATTGAATATTTTATATTTAAAAATAAATAGTACATCCGTATATTTACAAATATAAAATGTATTTTGTTCGTGCAGTACAGAATTTTTATCTTCAATTAGTTCTTCAATTTTATCTTCAACTTAGGAAAAAAATCATGTTAAAATTATTTTATATGTTATTATGTTCATTATAAGATTTTACAATTGAGTTATATTATTTAAAATAAGGTTTTATAATGAAATTATAGTAATATTATTGTCTTTAATATATTATTTAAACAAGATGATTTGAAATTATAATTTAATTTATCAGTCTGTGAGTCGAAGTAATGTTAAGCAATCAATACAATATTTTATTTTTACAAGGTATAAATTAAACTTTGTACAAAGTTCAATGTACAATTTTAATTGTTATGACGTACATAAGGAAAGGAAGATAATTAATTATTTGATAAATTAATTATTTGCTTTACCTTACAAACAAAGGCACTAAAATCATTAATTGTTTATTTTTTGCCTGATAAACATTTTACATGATTAAGTAATAAATATCAATGCAAAATCAAAAATAAAGTTTAAATGTATCTTGAAAAAAATTAGTGTTTAACATTAGTTGCATAAAAATGCGACAGGTGGAGCGTGGAGCAAGGTAAAGGGAGGATGGGAGGGTTGGAAAAGGGATGGAAAAAGAGTTGAATTCAAGTTGAGTTGTACTTTTCTTTCTTCGAGTTGTTTTTTGTATCTTAACTGTAAGAAATTGATTTGTCTTATCCTAAATGTTGAGTTGTTTGACTCCTGCTAGTAATAATTTTGAAATTACTATTACTTGAGAGGCAACAGTCATATTACAAGTGGGTGGCAACATTCATAGCTGAAACTTGAAGACATTAAGTATGAAATAATTTTCAAATTACTATTATTTGAGTGGCATCATTAATGTTACAACTAAGTGGCAACAATAATAGTTGGAATTCAAAACCACTACGAGTAGGAGTCAAACAACTCAACATTTAGAATAAGACAACTCAACATTTTGTAGATAAGATACAATTCATCTTAAAGAAGGAGAAGTACAACTCAATTTGATTTCAACTATCCCTTTTCCACTTTTCCTCTCTCCCTCCAACTTTCTCCACTTGTCCTGGAATCTCGGCATTTTTATACTACTAACATTATCACAATTATTAAATCTCTGAATATTTATAAAGTGTGAACTTACCTTACGTATTCTTCAATTTATCTATTCAAGCCCATTTATACAGAATTTATATGTATCAGATCAAATATTTCTGATCAGTTACTTTAATCAAAGAAAATAGGTAGATAAAAATCCTAGTAGTGAAAACTGAAATGAATTACGCATTGAAAAAAAAATTATTGGAGTTAATAAGAGGCCATTTGTATTAAATAATGGTGAGGATCCTTTGACGTGTTTTGACAAATGTAAGATAATGTGAGAAATATATGTGTTATAAAGCTAATATTGAGATAGTTTATTAAGATGCTTATAAAATAAGTTAATTATTCCTAGAAAATTATTTGAATTTTAACTAAATGACTGAAAACTTTATGAACAAATAAGTTAATTCAACACTAAAATATTTATGTACATTTCAAGTATTTTTGTACAAAACCTAAGCATTAAGTATGCTAATGTCTTACATAATAGGAAAATTTAATGTTTGTTTAATTAATTTTTTGATATTTTATTTTACACTTTTGATATTATTTTTACACTTCCGACAGAGAATATATTTTACAAATAAGATTTTTCAGATAGAAAGAAATTTATAGTTTTTTTAGTATCTTTTGCATGACATTAATGCATTTAACTCAGATGAACGTAAATATTAATATAAGCAAATTTTCAGATACATATACATACATATATAGATAGATAGATTGATAGGTATTACATTATCTGAGCTTCTAGACATCATTAAACGGACTAATTATTAAATTTTTAAACCCAAAAGGTTTCGAAATTAATTTAACATAAAATGTACGAAGTATTGTTACATAATTTAGCGATTATACTTTTTGCAATCACATTGAGAATCGGTATGATTGCAGCATTTACAAAAATTTGTTTTTATTAATTTAATCGTTATGAGTAATTACGTTATATCATGAACGCTATTAAAATTCTATAAGTGGAAAATTTTGTAATCAAATATGAGAGTTTTTAATTACTGATAGAACTTCTAAGTTAAGAACCATAAAAAATTCTTATAAGAAAATTTTATTATAAAACATAAAAGTTTTTAATCATTAATGTAACTTGTAAAACAAAAATTAAAATTAAAATAAATTTCTCAATAACTATCACTGGTAATTTTAAAAATTTCTATTAGCAGCAAGTCAGATGCAATTTTCCATTCCAAAGTAATTGAAATTTTATAACAGGCGAATAATTCCAAATATGATCAACGATTGAATATCAAATAGTCCATAGTTTAAAGAAGC
>JAPDSC010156787.1:68945-101760 GCA_026290005.1 Latrodectus geometricus | reverse complement strand
ATTTAATGAAATGAACAAATAATAATTTTTTAATCATATATACAAAACTTTTGTTAATAAAATTGTTATTAGAAATGATATTGAAGAGTAAACTCCAACTAATTGGATTTCAATTTGTTTGTAAAGAAATTTAATTTATTTTTGAAGAACAATAATGTATTAAGTTTTCTTAAGAAAGATATCTTAAGATCATTTTTTTACTAATCAGTTGAACATTATTAAGTTATTTCAATGGCAACATCACTAAATAAAGAAAAAAATTAATTCTCTTTGGAAAATGTACCTAAATATTTTTAATGGAAGTTGCTTTCATAGTAAGTTATAAAATATTTTTATCTTTGAAATAGTTATTTTTGAATATCATTTTCTAATATTCACTATAGTCATACGAAGAAGTCCTTTTTACAAAAGAGTAAAAAAAAAAAATTAAACGAAACTAAAGTAATTAAAATGACAATGATTAAATATGTTAAAAGAAAGGGATAAAAACTGTAGTAACTGAAATTTAAACCTGAAAACTATATTGTTTAATAATGCCAATGCTTTCTTTGATTGCAATCGTTACTTATATTATTTCAGATGGAGCCAACTGCCTTTGGCGATCAACTTCTGACAAACTTTCCAAGAATAAATTCGAGAAAGTATATTGAAGAAAGAGAGGCCAATATTGGTGGTACAAAGATGTCGTTTTATTTTCTTACTAGAGTTTATGATACTTACGTTGAGAAAATCTTGAAGCGGGTCAGTTCAAACAGAAGAATACCAGATGTTTTTGTTATTAATAGCTGCCTCTGGGATATCACAAGGCATGTTTTATTATCTTTACTATCTAACAGTTTAGAAATAACCCAGTTCTTAAGCAATATAATGGTTATCGTTTTGCTTTTTCACCCTTTGGGGTTAGGTTAAATAGTTTTACGGTTGAAATCTGAGAAAAAGTTAAGTGCCTCTTGGTACTGCACTTCTTTCGACATTGTCTGTAAATTGTCTTCTGTAGTCAATTTAAGGAATGCCGACAATGTCAACCGTAGTATATTAAGCTACGTTAATGTATATATTCTTCTATATAAATGATTTTAGCCGTGATTTCACTTTTCTCCGCTAGGAGTCATAGTTCTTGGATGAAGTCGACTTCTTTTTATATTTACACGTATTCACACAACAACCTAACAAACTTTTGCTTGTGAAAAATTTAAAATAAACAAGACAACTTTAAAATATCTATATTTCTCGTAGGTAAGAAATAAAATATTTATATTATAATTATTCATATATCAATAAAATATTTATATATAATAAACACATATTGCATTTGTAATTATAGAATTTTTTTTATTAAATTCATCGTATTTATGATAGATTAGTAACCATCTTAATAAGAAATTAAAATTTGATTTAATGCAAAAGATTTTTCAGTTTGTTTTTTTCAGAAGTAAATATTAATGACAAATATATTTAGAATAATTTTTTCGAGTTTAAGTTAAAAAAAAAATCTTTGCTTCAAAAATATAAAATTCCTTATTGAGTCAAATACTATTTTGAAGAAAAATAGAATAAATATAATCCTTCTTAGAAACAGCTGACATTTTACTATTTTTCTGCATTTCAAGTGATTATTTCGACTGTAATTGCTTTCTTGATACTCTTTTTAAGAATCGTTTAATTTCTATAAAAATTTTGAAATCATTTATGCAAATATATTCTTTGAAATCTTCCATAATTGGTTTGTTCTTTTAAAAAATTAAACATTAAAAAACTGAAATATTTCATTGATATTTTTATATTTTCACATCTTTATTTTTCAAACATTTATATTAAGAAATATTTTTGTCCTTATTCAATGAACTAGTAAGTTGGTTATATGGAATAGGTTGTATGATGTAATAATAGATTTCCTAAATATAAAACTTTTTAAATTTCTAATTTTCTCATTGATAGAAAAAAATGTATTTTCGGTTTTAAACATTTTCATAAAATACTTAAGCTTCATTTTTTGAAGAAATATATTTAGATATTTGGAAATAAAAACAATGAAGCATTATGGCTTCTTACATTGAAAAATATATATTCAATCCGAACATTTTACCATGTAGGATTACAACCTTCTTTTTAGTTCTTTATTCTAGCATTATTAACAAATAAATATCTTTTTGAGAATTATAAACATAAATTAAGCAATAAAATTAAATTTACTTGAATATATAATTTCCTAGAAGAGTATTATTTATTTTTAGTAATTGTACAACATCGTTTAAAACTTTAAAAAGGTTATATTTCTCAATTACGTAATTAAAAAACATAGGTTCAGGAAATATTACTCTTCATCTATTAATTTTCCAAGAACATTGAGGAAAACTGCAGACATAATCCATCATTAAGATATTCTGACCGTTAATTAAGGTAAAAAATAACTCTCCACAAAAATTAATTTCATTGCAGCAAGAGAAACGAAACATTTTGGTTGACAAATGGATTATTAATTTAACTCAAATTACAAACCTCAAACAATGTCAAAAACTACAAAATTAATGAGATTATTAACAAATTAAATTAAACATTTTTCTATATTAAGGAATCCTCATACGATCAGTTTTTAAATTTAACTAACTTAAAATCATCATAATTATTTTTGTATTGATAATTATAATAATTTGTAATATTTTATGAAAAATGAGGGATTATTCAAATTTAATTAATTTTTTAATACACACCAAAATATTTTAAAAATTGTATTCCGAAAATTAGGAAGAATTTAAAGATACGAAGCTGATAAAAAATTACGAGTATAGTGGCGTTTTTTACAGATTAAAGAATTAGAAAAACTTGGCAAAATTGTATTTTTATTAACTTCTACTAATTACTTTTACTAATTACTTTTAATTAAAATTTTGTTTTTAATTGGTATTGTTTTGAAATTAAAATATTCAAGCAATAAAGGCCTTAAAGTAAATTTTCTTTAATAAGCAAATTATTACAAACTTATATAAAAACGGATTGCTTTCATTCGGATATTAGATTTGCTTTTATTCCCCAATATAACACTGAAATTCAAATATAATAGAAAAAGTTAATGTTATGCAAATTTTGAGCTATCGGCAAGTCTAGAAATGACTTGTAAATGATGTAATGTACAATTTGATAAGAAAACTAGTGGCTTTCAGGATGCCAGTAAAGGTTTAAAGTTAAATAGATAATATTAAGAGTTCAAACTCATTATTTTGGGCTAAAGTCGCGGGTGCTCGCAAGTGGATCACTCTATTTTAAAAAAAGCAGTGCAAATAATTGGATTTTGATTTACCACTGTGTTATACGATCTCAACGGTATACCATGAGCATGCCAATTCGTCTAAAATAATCTCTGCCATTATCAAACGCCAAGGACAGCACAAAAAAAAAAAAAAAAAAAAAAAAAAAAAACGAATTCGTGGAGGCTAATTTGCATTGTAATAAAAAAATAAACAGGTCAAAGTACAATGACTCACCCGTCAATAAAATGCTGCTAAATGGCGTGTAAGCTTCTACACAATAAGCTCACCTTGACTTTGATAAAGGACAGTGCTTTTCTAAGTGACAAGTCTTGGATTTAACCTAAGCCAACGCTGAACACTGAAGCCAGTACAGATTAGTGCCTTCATCTTTTGTGCCACTTGAATAGGTTTCCACTAAAACACTGCTCTGACTCTTCCAATTTACGCAGGGGATTTTGGACAGTGCTCTTCTAAGTGAATGTCTTACAACACAAAGCGTTTGGCTACTCAGAATGAGGTATCAAATTAAAATATAGTTTCAAAACCATTTTATTAATTGGCGTAACGAATCACCGTAATATACGAGTCTCTGTCCGAAGTGCACAAACTCTGCTAAATGATTAACATGAGACGAGATAATTACTAATGAATCGGCAAAATGTTGAGTGTTAATTTGAAAGATAAATAAAGAGTTACTTTGATAATTATCTTTCGATTCTTGTGGGATAGTTATTATTGTATCTCATTCAAAGGAAATGACTTTGTAAAGTTAGACAATTTTGATTCGTCGTTGTAAGGAGAGCAACGGCCGGAATCAATTTTAAGTTAGTTTATTCCATGAGCAAATTGCCTTTAGAAATACTTTTTCATAAAGAATGGCCTGTATTCATATATCGCGAAGGAAGAAACACCGAAAACTCTAAAGTACCGGCTCTTACAGACATATATGTTGAGGCCAGAAGAACAACATCCTTTCTCTATTGATCGATAGTGATCAAACTCATAACTTTATGCTAAAAACAACTGTCCTCATATTCTGACAGCGCATTCATTATCGAGCATCATAGTTAATTCAACAGGTGATTTGTAGCATCATGATTCGTCAATCAGTTTTTAAATTGCGGATAATCTTCGAAAACTTAATTATCTACACCTTGTTGTCAAGAGCAATTAACCCTGGTAGGGATGTTCTTAAATGAATTAGTGAATTTATCGTACTCTGTTGATAAAATTATGCTTAAAAATACACACACACACAAGCACAAGTGTCTTTTCTACTCCCTAAATTTAACGATTCATTCGTTAGACTCAATAATTTGGCCATAATTTAATGTGATTATATTAGTTTGGGGAAAAAGTTATCCATTATTTTTTGGGAAGACGTCTGTAGTGATCGCTATCTCGTGAGGTATATATCAAACAATTTCAAATTTATGCTCATTGGAAAGGTGACATTTGACACTAAATTATCCTCTTGCTGTTTTTTGTTTGATTAATTCAGTTACGAGTACAAGGTTTTAAAAATGGAAGACAACAAACAGAAAATTCGATTCATTTTCGTTTTTCTCTTGTAACGGCGAAAAAGATAGCCGGGTGGCTAAAATTGTGAAAGGTGTTTATCGTCCTATATAAGATTGTAACAACCAGTTACGTACAATTTTTGTTTCGACGATTCCGTTCGGGTATTTTTGATGTTAGAGATGCACCTCGCATGTGGATACAGCATAGTCGAAAATGTCTATAAAATATCAAAAATGATCGAAGTTAACCGCATGTCAGCAGTCGTAACGCGCAAGACCTAAAAATCTACATGAAAGCTGTTTTAAACCTTTGTACAAAGTGAATCCAAAAGAAGTTACATAAAATTCACGTAAAAATATTGGATTTCTTTTTCCCCAACCTAATATTTATGTTATTAATCATTTAACTTTTGATTATTACTGATATCGTGAGCAACACTGCTTATCTTATCAAACCGCAAGTTATTACCTTTGAAAATTACTTCTATGCATGCGCATTTCTCAAAATTTGCATTACACTATAAATAATCAATTCAATTATTCTTTATTTTAAGCCTTCTAATATAGAGAAAATTTCAAAAAAAATTATAATTAATATTTTTAACATTAATGGATTAAGGAATTTTTATTCAAAAATGCAAGTGGTGCCTCTTGTAGGTATTAATAACCATTGACTGTTACCTTATTTTACCTTAAGTACTAGACCTAGTTTCTTATAATACCCAGTTTATTATAACGATTTTTTTTGAAACTAAAATAAAGTTGTGGAAATGTATTAATATAATGACTGGAAAAAATTGCAAGTGAAATGTACTTTTCTTAAATATTTATATTTGTGGGATGAAAATGTACAAATGTAAATTTATCAAATACTATTTTTGCTAAAGTAAAGAAATGAAATGCAATATTTTTTTAGTTTACAGTAAAATTCAGATATTTAGAAAACAGAAATGTTAATTTCTTGCCAGTTTGAATAAAAAATAGAAAAATATAATAGATTTAAGAACTATATATTAAGATAAAGGTGAAAGGGGGGAAAACAGAGCACCAATAAAATTAAAAACAGTATATGAGTTGGGGGATTAAATTTTATTTTCTAAAGATTTCATTTGAATGCAATCGATTGTTATTTAATAATAAGCAAATTTCAACAATTAATCACATTTATAAGTAAACATATACTAATGAATCATAAAGAAAAAAGTATTCTTTCTGTGAAATATATATTTGCTTTCAAGATATTTATTATTTATTATCTAAAAACCTATTCCTTTATTATGCGGGATTTTGATAACTTTTAAATGTTATTATTACATTATTTAAATCAAACATTCAATATATAAATTATTATTTTGATATTGAATTGAAAAGACCTTACATTAAAATTTTAAAAAATCTCTTTATACCTCAGAAATTTTGAAATAAAAAAGAAGTGTATTTATAACTTTTTATTCTGAACTTGTTTGTACTCTGAGATTTATTAAGTTTAAAATTTCATTTTTGCTGTCCATTATTCAATTATATTAAAAAAAAATTTTGATTCTTTACATTTATTTCCCGAACCTTTTTACACTATCTTTTATTCTGATTGCTAATGACTTAAGGGTCATTTCGTTTTTATAATTTTTATAATATACAATTTAAGTTACACATTATTGCTTAGCCCCTTTGATTTTTTTAAGCATATTCATTTTGGTATAATATTCAGAATAAAATATTAGTTACAATGGTTCATTTGTTTTTCAAGGGTGGAATTGATTGCTTTATTTCCGAAGAGTGATAACTCTGAATTGTTAATATATGACGTGGAATGTATGTTTTTTCCACCGTCCACTGTAATATTTTTGCGGCACCTTTTCATCGCCGCAGAGTTTACTCCTCTTCTCTGTCTTTATCTTTGTCTTTTGTGAATCATTACTCATTCATAATGATATCTGATGGATGATATATGATGAAGGAAATATGATACATGGATCAGTTTGCAAAAATATTACGAGTGAATATTTATCATGTATATTAATACAGACATTCCAGTATTATTCGCTTCTCGCTTGCGAATATAATGAGATACTTTCAGAATATTCTTCAGGAATTATTTTGTTCATGGTAAACGCATATATTTTCATAATTTACCGAAAGCAAAGGATATAGCTTTTTTTTATACGAGTGTCGGAAGCCTAAACTCTTAAATAATGCTTATTTTATGTCGTTAAAAGTATCGTTTTGCTCTGAACGAAATAGTTTGCTGAGGGATACTTAATTTATTACAGGTGGGGTCCCAGAGGAGTTGATTCCTATAAATCAAACATCGTGAAGTTGATGAAGCAGCTAAAATATCGTTTTCCGAACTGTTTAGTCATTTGGGTAACAACGCCTCCTGTAGCTCAGGAGATGAAAGGAGGATTTTTAGTGAAAGAACTCGAATTTATGAAATACTCATTACGATTTCATGTGATGGAGGCAAACCGCTTTGCGTGGAAAGTAAGTTCATTTGAATAAGTTATCAATTATCGGATTTCATCCTCTATGCAAGCATTGCTCTCATGTTGCCATTCCATAATATATACATTTTGCTGGATTAATATTTTATCGTATTCGTTATTTTATTTGAAGTGCGACTGTTCCAAATTAGTTACTGATCAGAAATGGTCTAAATAATTAAAAGAGGAAAAAGTAAGACAGAAGTTTGAATGTAATTTAGAAAATTTAGGCTATCCTACTTTGCTTATTTAAAAAATATAGATAAATTATTTAATTTATAAAGTTATCCACTATAATTGAGTTAATCAAGTATTTTTACTGGAAAAGTACCTTACTTTATTTCCGTTTAAAGCAATAAAAATACAAAAAATTATAAAGCTAAAGAAAATAATAAAATTTTATGTTTACACAAATCAATATTTTAAATTACTGAATTAAAACGCAGACGTAAGGGTTATTTTAATAATGCGTAATGTGAATGAGACTATTATATTTATAAAAATATATAAATATTGAAAGTAATTCTCCCTGAAGTTTTATGATACATTACAAAAAGAGTTTAAAAACATATTGTATTGTTTTTTTCTCATTGTAGAACTTATAACATTTTTACTTCATTTTTACTAATCAAGAAAATTCATATTTCACAATTTATGTTAGTTTAATAAATGTTTTAAAATGTTATCAAAATGAAGGTTTTAACTATCGGTTTTACTTCATAAATCTATTTCTTGATCTAGATTTAATTTCTTGTTACAAGATTAATTATTTTATCAATTATAAATAATTTTCAGGGATGGATAATTAATTAAGTCTTTGAGCCATTCTTGTAATACTTTTATTAATTCTCATTATGGTACAAAATATATAAAATTTAAGTTTGCTTAAAGTTTATTAAATTTATTAGAACTATTTTAAAATGAGAGATTTATTAATTTGAGAGACTAGAGGATCACATTTATAAATATAATAAAATGCGCTACTTACATAAATGTCCTAGATAAAGGAGAAACTGCTGAAATTGAAATATATCAAAATGTAGTAAGCATTTAAAATTTGAAAGCAAATTTTACTAATAAATTTTGTATTGAAAAAAAAATATATTTTATTATTTTTATTTAACAATTTTTTAAAGCGATGTTAATGTATCTAACTAGTACAAAGATAATTGAGTTACGCTGAATAGGTGTTTTTACTTTCTTGATTAAGTATTTGCAAATTATATTTAAGATTCCTCGCTAGCGTAAAATTTAATAAAAAAAAGTATTTTTTTCTTTTTTGAGATAAAATAATTAAAATGGAATAATAAAGTTAGTTTCCTTATTACTGATTATATTTCATTAATAAATTAATTATCATACTCCTGATTGTCAAACAATTATTATGAAAACCTAATGATATTAAATTTGAAAATTTACCTTATTTTTGTGAGTGTAATTTTGTAAGTATTTTCATCGCTCTTTTAGTCGTCCATCTCTTTCTACTTTTAGGGTCTAAATATTAGTCAAATTATTGCAAAAGTTTGATTTGTAACAAAGTTTACAATTTTTTAAAAAATATTTGTAATCTAAAAACTTAAAATAAATATTCGTTTATAGTGGCATTGAGAGTTTTATTCTATTTAAATCATAAATGTATTGAAGTCATTAAGAGAATCAACCGAATGTGTGTGATGAAAGAAAATCACAATTTCAAATATGCTATCTTATGGATTAAAAATATTCAGATTTATTTTTTAAAGGCTATTTTATTTATTAACATTACAAAAAAATAAAGATTCTTGTCTCTTTTTTTCTTCATATGTCAAATAATTTCCAAAGAATGCTGTTAGAAATGGTGTAAAATTCCCTATCTTTTTAAGCTAAATGAAGATTTTAAGCTTATTGTTTTATTTACTAGCATAACTAATATCTATGTCAGTAAATAAATACTGGTATAATTGACGTAAAACTTATGCACAGAAAATTATAACCCATATCCAAATATCAAATTTTATTTAATTTAAGAATATGGGTTCTCAAATGGAGTTTACGTTTAGCAATATGGATTTTCACAATTATAAAGGAGTTGTAATGTTTAATATGATCTTTGAAAATCAAGCTTATTATATCAATTATCCGGTATTTGATAGGTGTAATTATCATTCATAATCAGCTTTTAGAAAAATTTTGTGAAAGCTTTAAGAATACTGAACCATAAACTTACCCTCAAGTGATAACATGTATTTCGGAATCTGATGAAAAATTTAAATGATTCTAAATTAGAACTGAAACGTTAAACTATTTCATATGCTATTTAATTATATGTTCTTATAAAAATTTAATGTTTTAACTTTTCTGTAACAAATTATTAATTTTTAAATTATAAATTTTTTCTAAAAATATTTAATTTTTGTTACCAACTAGACAGTTAATATTTCAAATTAAAAATTGAAATTCAATGAAAAAGTAATCAAATTTATATGTTTGGTCTATTTAAGACTGAACATATTATTTTGATTACTGAAAAACGAAGAGAATCTTGATAAATCTGAAAAATAATTTCTTCGTTTGTTAAAAATAAAATACTTAAAGATAAATATGGCTTAATTGAGTCAGGTTAGATTTAATTAATTTCAGTTAAAATATAATTTTGTACCATTCAATGTAAAAGTAAATTTCTGAACTTAAAAATAGCAAATATATATAAACTTTTATTTCCACAAAACAAAGTAAATCGTTATTTGTTTTCATCAAAAGGGCGAATATAATTTTTCATTCGATTTGTATTTATTTCTTCATTGAATTTCGAAACCTAAAAATATAATTTATTAATCTTTTTATCATTACAAGTAATGCACCAGGAATGAATTCAAATAATAGAATGATATTTATCAGAGAACGTACATTACAATACATACATTATCGGAAATATACATTAAAGTCCATTAAAATTTCAGGAAATTTTGAGTTATAATTCCGAGAAAGTCCGTATTCATGGCAACCAATCATAGTTGTGATAAGATGCATTTTACCATATAGGTAGAGTTTACAAATTGTATTTATATTTATAGAAAACCGAAAACAGTTTCAACACTATGCCATTTAAGATTCATCGATCTTTGGTGACAGGTGAATCGGGGATTCCAAGACCTTGGGCAATCATTAACCCGACATTTTCCTTTGGTGAAAGTTGTATAAAACGAGCTGGCTAAAGCGAACATACTCTGTATTATGGATGATCAAAGCGGTATCTTGAATTATCCTATGTTGCCTATACTTCATTGTAGTAGCCCCTTTCATTGATGTCAACAGTACATAACTCGACCAATATGATGATGCAAAATGCGTGATCCCTCCTAAAATACAATCTCATATCAGTTGGATTCCAATCTTTATCATTCATTACATCATTGTAATAACTATATGGCTTAGACTCACATATAAACAAAATTGTAGAAGTCATGGGGATATTCTACTGCCAAACGTATGGTAGTATGACTAGATGATTGCATAGGTTTCCATCTGGATATCAATTTCATTATTTCCTTCAATTAATTACATATTCAGATAACACTTACTGGTAACATTCAACTTAATGTCTTGAGAAAATAACAATTCTTGGTAAAATAATCTGTAATTTCCATAGGTAGAAATTCTCCTTATCTTATATACTTGTTTTGTAACACAAGTCATTCTGAAAAACTACATTAAAAAGCAACTCTAATTCTTGGAAGTAATGATATCATCTCATTTATATACAGTTTGAAAGTGGCGGCACTATAGAATATTCACATGGCGTTCAATGAAAGTACCAATATGGTAGGCTCAAATTTAGGGCAAAATCAAAGGCTTCAAAACAACAAGAAATGTAATACCCAACAAGCATAAATACGCTATTATGATATTGTATATAGAAACGTGATTCAACTGAAAAAAATGGAATTGATTTTTCAACCCAGATTTGCATTGATCGTATCAGTGGAATCATTATTGTCTATGAAACATCATATAGAATAACCAAAGTCATGGCTATCATGCTAACAGTTCATGTTATTGAAAATGCCGATGAACTCTTTGTGCATATACTTGTTGTCCTACAAACGACCCCATTTATAAATCAAACTTTATGACGAGATTTTGTTGTTTCTTAAAGCCATGAAAATAAAATATATTATCAGCTAATAGTAATAAAAAAATAGACGGAACTCTATATGAACTTCTATATTGCTATTCTGAACCCATCAATTCTATGTTTTGCCGATAATCATAGGTTTGGTTTGTTCATGGCTCAAAGGTTTAATTTTGCACTAGAAGGCTAATGAAACTGGATCCTACTATTTAAAATGGATTCCAAATTACTACAAATATCTATGCTTTAGGTGGGAATCGAACCCACGGAGAGTTGGACCAGTTACACAAATGCTAGATCGCTAACCATAAGGTAGGCAGTTCAGTTCGAAAGTTATCGAATTTCAATTAACTGGAGCAGTAATACAACGATAAATAAACTATTATTACTATAATTTGATCTCATTGATCATCATATAGCCATTTCTCTTTTGCACGTGTGACAAAGGAGCAACTTCTTATTTATAAAATCTTTCATGTGCACTTTATAAGCGAAAAAATGGGTGGAATGTTTTTCTTAAATACATTTCAAGCATATTTGTACTGTAGAGAAAACGATACTGTTTCAAGCAGCAGGTTCTGTACGGAAATCTTATTCTGAAGAATAGCTTAAAATGCAAAAGCTTTAATATATATATTATATAGGAAATTAATCGGATTAGAAATGATAGAGCTATAGGGGAACTAAGATATCTTTAGACACCGAAAACTGAACATTTAAGATGGATTTTTGCAAAGAATTTTAAAACCAAAGTTAGACTTTTCCTCTTGAATGTTTTCACAGCTAAACTACTGAAATCAACAAATTCTATTCTTTGGAATCAATAGCAATTGAATATTAAAACTAAAAGCAGCTGCTATGGAAACAATTTACTTCAGGCCTCAGAAAAGTAATCGCTATCAAATTTATGCAGATGAACCAAAAAAATTAGATCTGGCATGTATTCATACCTTTTTGTATTTTATATTTTTTCTTAGCCCATTTCGTATCAATTTTGATAAAGGGCCAGTGGTCATTAGAATTGAATCTGAAAATATTATTGTTAAAACAATCAACACAAAAACAGGAGTATTTAAATTCCCTTTAAACTATCTAAATGGTTTCTGAACATAATCTCATGAAATCAAACATTCTTAAATCTTGAAAAAGAATTTTTTTATCTTTTAACCTCAAAAGGGAAGATTATCAACTTTCAGCGAATTGTAACTCACGTTGGAATATATCTAGATGAATGGTCTGATAACCTAGCTGAAAGGGGAACTGAAATTTTGCAACTCAAAAATAGTGTTGCCATAAACGTTAATGAAAATAATAAAGAAAAAATATAACATCAAATCATTTAAAAAAATTAAGTATAAAAAATGAAGAGATTTAATTTCTATAGTTATCTATGACACTCCAAGATCTATTACAGTTGTTGAGCTCCATTTGGAGATTTGATAGGACTGTCTATCTAGACATCTACACTACGTTGGTGTATATGATAGTCCCTTGGGCACTTTGGGTTATTACAATTTTGAAATGTTCAGAAATCATTAGTTAAAATGTTGCTCATTACAGCAAGAACACATGTGATCGATATTGATTGAATAAGAATTAATGCTGTTGGCATCTAATAACTAAATTTCTTTTTCAGCGTTGTCATACATTTTTTTCACTTTCTAGTTCTTATATAATTATTGCTGTGCATTCTTTTGTTCTTTTTCAGTTCAATTGTGTACTTATTTTTAGGCTCCGATCTCATTAATTGCTTTAACTGATGATTCTTGAGGTTCAATGACGCATAATCAAGTGATTGTGCAAAAAGTGCTTGATACCTTTAACTAAGATTACATTAAATTATCTACCTCAGTTGTCCAAAACGCGTTTTATGTATTATATATTAGAGCGTCAAAACACAGGAAGGTAGCTAATCCAACACGGTTGGTTTCATCACAATCCATCCAGCAACATCGAGGTTAATTGGCAGAAAACTATCAAAATGTATAGTAATTAAATGACTTGCTGAATCTTATAATATGTTTTGCAACTGAATATCAGTTGATGTTTAGTTTCAAATGGATCTTGAATGACACTGGGTGAGTTTGAATAATTTTAATCAATGAGTATAGGGAGAATAAACCTTTCCTTCGTTTCACAATGAAAATCATTTTCGTTGCTTTCGCAGATGACTTGGTTATGAATTTGTTTTCCGGCCTTATGAGCAATTTATTTAAACTGTACACAACAAATCTCATTAGCTTCATTTAAATTCTTTTTTATTGATACTTTTGTTTTAGCAAACATACATGTATATGTATAAAAGTATTTCAAAATAATTATAAAAATTTAATTAATAGTAGACAAATATATAATAAAAGGTATTCTTACCAATTCTTTTCACACATAATCTAAACATTTATCTGAATCAGACCGATTTCCTTATAATGGCATCACTTCATATTACTATTCACACATATATTCATATCACTTCGCAATGAATCTGCTCTCAGTAACTATTATTGTATATACTATTCACAGAGAAACGTATTACAAATAATTCAGTTTCAAAAAAATAAATAAATCGCTGCTAAAATTGCAATATATGGAGGATAGGAATATGTTCACTAAAAATATCGTACTTAGCGATCAAAATAGAGATGGATATTATTCTGCAGGAACTGATTACCATCATTCAATACGATTAAGCATTCTTGGCATGCGATTGAGAATTCAATATAATGACTCATTTTTTACAACGATTCATGAATCCTATTTTCTGTCAAGACTATTTATATAAAAGTTTTGCCACTTAAATCTAGCCGAGGTACCTATGAATTTACATTTCTTTCGCAATTGATAAGATAGATAACGCAATGTATCTTTCATCAGGAAAACAAATATTCTTTCCAAGATAATTTATTTTCAAATGCAGTCTATAACTTTTTTAAATTCAATATTGTGCTAAAATTTATTGTTTTACAGAGTAATTTGCAATAAAATATAGCGAGTAATTTATTGTTTTATTGAGAAAATGAGATTTTTTAAATTTCTTTAGATTTCATAATTAAATATATGAAGTCTAAAAAAAAGTAGAAAAGTTATATGAGAAATGATTTAAGTTATCTAATCAAAATATATATGAGCAAAGTTTGACTTTCAAGGAATAATTTATAATGGATTTCATTGGTATTTAAACTTATTGGGACAGAAATTTGAAATAAAAAACATCTTATGTTCTTATTTAAACCTTTCACATGATGAGTAGAGCCCCGGTAATCTAGTTGTTAGGGTGTTGGTCTGGCAATTGCTAGGTTGTGGATTCAATTCCCAGCCGACTAAAGACCATCGTGTTTACTAATGGTGGCTGAAGCCCATAAGAAATCACGTGGTATCAATATCCTTCGTATTCCCATTCCCAATTAATGTCCCTGGGTGTATAAGGTATCAACCCTTGGATCTTCTCCTTTGACTTCCTATCTCTAAATTTAAAGGCTCAGATTTTGCTGTAATCTATAAGCAAAAACTCAACTTACTACCAAAAGACGTATATCTATAAGTAAAAGTCGAATTGTTTAATAATGGAAGACTTTCTTTCACTTCATTTGCCCATCATTCAATCCCCGATGGGCGGATTTAGCTTCTTCAAGTGTCATTGGATACAACAACATTGTGAGTGGAACATAAAATGTTCTCCTCTCCGTTAGATCTTTAGTAAAGATAATTTTGAAGATTTGGTAATGCGTACATATTTATTTTGTATAACTTTATGTAATCATGTTTATTATTTATATTATACAATTTACTAAGACCAATTTAAAGAACTCTTATTATTCAGCGACTATTTGGTTATAATATAAATTGCAATTTTTTTAAAGAAAAAGAAAAAGGAAGTATTTATACTTGAATACCTTTATTTATACAAGCTGCATTGTATAAATGAGCAATGTGTTACATAGCAATCATTTATTACTGAGTTTTGTAAACATATCCTACTATTCCTTTATTCAAATTTATTATCGAACAATAAATGCATTCAGGTTTATTTAAAATATGATGTTTATAACTCAATTTATTTATCTTTTAGAGAATGAGATCAAACTTTTTTTAAAACATTTTATAGTATAAATGAAAACACCAAGAACATTTACAGAATTTTTAAGATCAAAGTTTCGGCACATAAGTGCGATTCATGCATAAATGCATACAGATATTAAATTTGGTCAGTATAACATGCTTTTGTCAATATTTTCAATTTCTAGAAATCATTTTGAGCTTTTTGTGATTCAGGATGAGCACAAATGCTGTTATATTTATTAAATTTATTGTTGGTCCCTTGAGGGCTGTTGAAAAAACAAAGTTTTCGTGAAAAATGTGAGATCTAAAATACCTTTTAATATTCTGAAGTTCCAAACAAATTCGACGAAATTTCTTTAGATATCCAATAAAACTTAAAATCAAAAAATTTGGAATATTTTTCTGTAAATAGTGTATACATGTTGAAGTTATGCGCATCTATCTAAAGAAATAATATTAAATTTGTTATCAATCATAAAAAATTAAATAATTCACAGCCATAAACACATATAAGACTGTGGTAAAACAAAGAATTCAAATAGAATCGCTCACTTAATGATAAATGTTTCTGATCTTAACTTTAGGGCACACCCTAATATTAACTAAGCTTGGATTAACATACTAATACTACTTCAAATTAGAATCTCTAGCTAAACACTAAATTAGAAGTTAACTCTGATTTATTTTCGCTGCGTTTCATTTTGGAGAGTTTCCAATGCACTTGAATTATTTTCAAAGATCAGTGAATTTATACAATTAAATAAAAATTTTTAGGTTAAACACTAATTTAGTTATTTATCAATATAATTAAATAATTGGGCTTATTTTGTAACAAGAAATATCTTATAACATTGATTAATGTTGTCTTTAATTAAACATTCTATATTATTCAAGTACAAAACACACACATATATGCATATTATATATTCATATCTATGAATGTTTTGTGTTTGTTTATTTATTTATATAAGACGATTCTCCAATAAGTTTACATATTTAACACATTTGTAAAAAATATTTTTTAATTAAATGTACAAAACATTCATAACATTATTAAATTTTCTTTTCCATTTATTCAAATTTTTAAACAATTTTCTTTTCCTTTTCTTTCATTATCTGAGCTAAAATCTGATAGAACGAAAGGAAATTTTTAATTTTAAATAATGGATAATTTAGCATTGCTCCACTCAAATAATGTATAAAACTTTTCGCATGAATTGTAAAATAAAAGATATAAACATTATGAAAAGACAAAATTATTGTTATTTATATAAGCCAGTGTGTGTTAACAAGTCGATATAATCAATATGTAATATTTACTTATATGAAGCGATATTCACTTAAATGGTGTAATGTTGTCTTGAACTATAAATTATCTGGAAGACTGACTCAATATATTTTGTTTGTAATAGAAATTTCATTTGTTCAATATTTTGTGAGTAAATTACATTTTAACATTAATTTCAATTAGTTACTTTTTAATTGGGTGAATAAGCTTAAAATAATTAACTAAAATGTCAGCATTAATTTCATTTATTGAATAGCTGCTTTTCTTTTGAATTTGAATTTCTTTTCTTTTCCGCTGAATACACACATTCTTGAATGATAAAGCTGAATAGAGAGTATGTTAATCCAATAGCTAATGTGTGAAAATGCTTTTTTTTGTAATTGACTGTTTATGTTTGTTTAAAATTATTCTTCAAATTCATTAATGACACTTTTAATATGAGACAAACCACTTAATGTATGAATATTTATCAAATAAACTTAATGCTGATTGGAAATTATTTGAAATAAATTATGAAATTTGTACAAATGATAAAAGCTCCTATAAATGCTTTTTTTAATTGCTTATAAGAAATTTGATAGAAATTGAAAACATTTGGGTAAAAATGAACCTACAAATGTAAATTCAGTTTTTGCCGCAAAAGTAACCCTTAAAGTATATTTGCGTAATATTATTTTATGTGACTTATCCTTATAACGAATATTTTTTTAAATATTAACTAAGGTGGAAATAGAAGGTGGGATAAATAACTGTAAGTACTATTATGCACAAGAGAGTAATTCCACAAACAAAAGGAAGAATATTTTTCATAAATTTTTTGACAGTTTCTTGTGTTTCTTTCGTCTTTACATTTGTCTCTTCTTACGCATGCGAAGCAAAACATTTTTAACTCGAGTTTTTTTTTGAGATATTATTCATCCACACTCTGAACTTATTAGGCGTACTTTGTATTTATTAAGGATGGAAAACTTAAAATTAAATCTCAAAATCCAATACAAATTAAATAACTCGCCAATTCATTCTGAAAAATAAAAATAATGAAGAATATAATATTTAGCACTTTACATTATGGGAAAAATCCTTTTTTATTCCCATGGGAAATCAACATATGTAATTGCAGAGTTTTGGGATCTTCCAATTCTCCAGTTTTACAAGAAAGGTCATTTTATTTTAGCATGTGTAAAAGTTTGGCTTAGAAAACTGTATCATATCATTTAGATAGGACTAATTCCAAGTAATTGAAGCATTTTACAAAATCTTGTGATCCCAACTTTGGGAGATAAAAAATATTTAGACAACATGACTTCACAATAACGTATTGATGTCATAATCAAAGCATTATGTTGACTAAATCTTTTTAGCAAACAACATTATATATAGATTTTAGAATTTTGTCTTTTGTAAGATGTGTACTCATGATTTTTATTTCAGTACCAATTTCCAAATTTCAAGCTGATATGAAAATTCTTAAACTGATAATTAGAATTTAAGTCATTTTCCGAATGAATTTTCAGCAACACATTATTTATTACGCTAAAAATCGCAACTACAAATAATTCAATATCAACCTCTTGAAGATAGAAAAATATGTATAATCTGCATTTCAGGTACTCTAATTTTATATTTAAATTGAAAATGGTACAAATCACGAGATAAATGTTGGCGATACAAGCATAAAAATAATTGGATATAAACGAAACTTGAATGGTTAAATACATAAGAATGAGACGTAAAAATTCCAAATTTTCTCCTATTTTTGATCTTACAATCAATAAATTCGAAGTAAAAAGTAAAAGCATAAAATTGGATAAGCAAATTTTCATGGATTAAGATTTTCAACAATTTCTGTTCGAGTATTCGATACAAGATTTTGTATTCAAATGAAGAAATTATCTGTATAAAATGGAGACAAATATGTTTTTGGGATTAAATTTTGCTAAGAATCTTAAACTATTAGCCAGTTCAATATAATCTTAAGCTAACTTAAGACATTTCTTTTTCTTTTATAATAGATAGATATATACAATTAAAGCTTAAAACTATTTGATATGTAATAAAATAAAAATAAAACTATCTTCCACAATGTGTCCTTTATATGTATGAAAAAAAAACATTTTTGAGAAGCACTGGTACTAGACGCTTTTAGTTTTTTTTGCATTATTTTTCGTTTTTTTTTCAACATGTTTTAGTATTATGTATAGAATTTCAGAATTTAAATTGGGAAAAATTTATATTTATAATAAAAATTAATTAATTTTAATTCATCTGCAGCTCATTTTAATGGTTATTTTTGTATAATAATTAAGATTATTTTAAAATATATTTATTTGATTGTAATTTTATTTAATGCTATTTTTTATTATGAGCATTTAATTTACTTAGGATTAACGAAAAAGATTTATGATTTTGAAAATAAAAAATAATAAATTAATTTACTTATGGAAAAACAATAAGGTTTAAAACTAATATTTTCAATTACCGAATCATTTTCTAATTAACATTTTTAAGTTCCATTACATTTTCAATTATCATATATACAGCAAGTTCCTAAAATGTAATGATTGGAAGTTCAATCAAACCAATTAATATTTTCTATTTTTCAAATTTCTGAAGTCAGTATTGTTATAGTACGAAATATTTCATTAATAGTTTTGTACTTTAATTATAAAGGTCATAAGATTCCTCTAAAATAATTTATGAAGCGATAACTGAAAGAATTTAGAGTAAAAGTTTTAAATACTTCATCTTAAAATTGATATTAAAATACTTTGTTAACATAGAGAACTAATACCTATGCTAACTAAGTTCTCCATACAATAGATTTTGATATGCATATCCATACAATAGATTTACAATGAATAAATCATTAAATGAAACACATATTCAATCATCTGGCTTAAAAGAATAAAATTTAAGTGAACACAAAATTTCTACTCAGAAATAATTTAAAAAATATTCTTGAGTTTGGAAAATATAGGGTTTGTCTATTTTAATAGAAAACTCGTATAAAAGAGTATTTTGCATAAAAATATGGGAAAAACTTTAGTAATTTAAATTAATTGAATTTTCCTTGAAATGAACATAGTCAAGTTCTATATGGCTGTAAGTGGATGTCGCATTCAGAAACTCGCCTAACTCTTGGAAAAAAAAAAAAACAAGAGATTACTCCTGATCCAAAACAGATCCCATTGGCTTTATGATTAAATCCATTGATTGGGAAGATTGAAAATGGTAAGCAACTGAGTCCTCGTGTACCTGAATCATGACTACTGTCAATCAAGAAATTGGCATTTTGATAAAGCGAAACTTTCAAATGGAAACAATGCCTACTCTATAAAATAGAGTTGGTTTGCTAAAAAGTGAAATATATACAACCAAGGGACTTGTCTATATAAAGTGAGGAAGAGGTCTACTCCGAACCATGATGTGAGGCTCCAAGCCATTACGGAACCAAACATGCTTCAAAAGGGAAATAGCTTGGACGTTTTGGGGAATTCACCACAGTAAACTCGTTCTGATATGGAGAATAAGGAAATATTGGACTCATTGGAAAGCAAGACTTGTTTCAATTGACTTGGGGAGCAGGTTTCATTGTCCTTGGATTAATGCTCACCATTCACGATTTACATCTGTTACAAGGAGTTTTGCAATCGTAACTCTACCCCAAATATTCCATTTTTTGAACTCCCTTAGAAATTTGTGGGTCACATTAGTAAATATTCATTAAAATCACTTTTGTTACCATGGTGTTCCTTCAGGTAATTACAATTATTCTTTCAGTCTCTTGCAATTAATTTAATTTTCTTCCTTCACTTCTGTTTCACAAATGTTGTTTTGCCATGATAATTGTATGATGTCATAACCTTTAACACAGGGGCTACTGATACTTAAAACATCTGTATCCCTGTGGCTACTGGTGTATAGACCAGACAAGTGTCCACTATCTATTCCCATCGGAAATTTGATGGATTTCTCATTTTAGTTTCCCTCAAAATGAAATTAAGCAAACAATGGACTATATTTCACATACACTCTTATGATTATAAGCAAAATTGTAGTACAGAAACTAGAAATTACATATTTAGTTTATATCTAAACTACCATAAATAGATTTTACTTTTCCAGCAAGGTTTTTTCCTTATTTTGGAGAACCTCAGTCTCCAAAATAACCATGACAACTTTATTATTCTTATTAATAACAGTTCAAGAAAGATATCTTGAAATGTAAATGTTGTTGTTTTTTTATTAAAAAGCAGACATTGTTATATATCAATTTTAAATTTTCAACTGAACGCTAAAAAAAAAAAGAAATTGCAAGTTAAATATTTAAGATAAATATTGTTTTCTAAAGATAGCCAAGCTCAGTATATTTTTTATATAAAACATTGCCAATGTAAGATTTAGATATTTCTAAGTGCGTTTCTCTTCATAGATGGTATATCATAAAAGACTGTGTTAAAATGAATACTAAGAAAAGTGTGAAAATTCGAAATCATTATGTATATTAAGAATTCTATTTGACTTCTAAATTTACTTTTAATGTAACAACCACATAAAAAATTAAATCAGAAATTGAATTATAATGTTAATAATTTCTTAAAAGATTAATTTGGTTTTAATTGTAGCACTTCTAAAAAAATAATTTAAAAAAGTTAGGAACACTTTTTAAAATGTTCGTCACAAAGTTATGGTATTTTTTAAACTATCACCAGTGATTATAGCTGTAGCTAAATTAAGTTTGTTATTCCCCTGTGCTGTTTCTATGTTTTTCTTTCTAAATTTCTTGAAGATTTGGTAATATCGCCAAATCCTTCTTGCAAAAAGTTTCAAAAAGAAAAATTTTGAATATACTTAAGTAATTTTATCTTCAAGAGTAATTTATCTTCAAGAACTTTTGATATATCAAAGCATTGAAGATTAAAATGCTTTAAATCTTTTGCAAAGAATTACCATGTAAAATAATCTGTTTTAATAAATAGAAACCTTTTACATTTTACAAAATAGTTAAAATTATTCACAAATATGAATGAGATTTATTAATAATTTTCTTCATTTAATATTAAATCAACCGGATTTTAAGTAAGTGACATTTATAATTTTTACAAAATAGAATAAATTAAATGATATTTAAGAAGCTTTAGATTTTTTAAATAATATTTAAAAATAATTAAATTTTAGTAGTATTCAAATTAAAATCTCTTTTAGCATCAATGCGTCTCTTTTGGCAAAATGCTTTTGTTGGAGAATTTTCCAAAGAGTAAATGCTTAAAGTTAATAAAGTTTTGGGATGAAAGAAAATGACAATCCCATCAATCTCCTTTTTGGAAAGAAAATAATGCCCGTGTGAATTTTTTTTAGATTAAAAAATAAAACGGTATTTCTTACGTACAGCCCAAATCAGGTGAAAAGGGAGAATATTCTAAGCTTTGATGTTTTTTTTCTCAAAAACCTTTGCTGACCTCGCTGAATAAAAAGATAATTGTCTTGATGGACTTCATATCACTTATAATTTCTTTCTTTCTAAATTTGTAGAAGAAATTTAATACAGTATCAGTTAGATGTGGCTTTCTTTTGTATTTTCATCTGGATGGTTGTGACCAATTTTGTACTTTTAAAGAAAATGGAATGCATTATTATTTTCATGATGCATTCTCATTTTTACCATAATGGGAGTGGAATGATCATAGAAGAACCTAAAATGAACCTATGAACTTAAAGAAAGTAAAGAAAATAACTTTCTCTTTCTTGATGTATTGACGTGTCAAAAAATAGTATATATGTTTCATCATTAATAACTATTTTTGAAATAATATAGTGGTCAATAACTTAAATACTTCTTTATTGATTTTTTATTCTTCCTTTTGGTGCAACTATGTGAAACCAATAGAAAACAGTCATTTTTCAAACGCGATTCTTCATTACTAATTTTATGTGTAGCAAATTATCTAATTTTAGGATTCTTTATTAATTTTTGATTGCAGAGAATATTTCTGATTAATATTTTCTATATAACAACGTATTTTGGGAATTATAGACAACGAAATTCTCGTGTTTTTCATTTCGAAGATTAATTGTTCCCAAAATATTATGAATACAATAGCATGAGGTGAGCTGTGCATTAAAATAATTTCAAAATGACTCGAATTTACTCAAACGAGAGTAAACTTTTTAAAACAAGGAAATTATGGGGAAACTTATTTTGTAATGTTATTTATTTCTTCATTTAATTTAATTTAATTTATTCATTTTATTTATTTTTTATTTAATTCGATTCAGTTCAATGAACAAAAATAATTTATAATTCAATTTAAATATGTAAATTATAAACTTCACATTTTACTAAAAAAATTAGTGTTCATGTTACTTAAAAAAAACTTACTTAATATCTCTAATTTCGTCATAAAAATAAAAAAATTAAAAGTTATTAATATACAAGTATCAACATTTCCGATTATATTTTTAAGTCATAATTTGTACTTAATATGTAAGCATTTCAGCTTAAAATGTTTTTGCAGGTAGTTCGACGTTATGGGTTTGACATTTTAGATAGTCATTATCATCTAAAAATGCAAATCAAGAGAAGAGCTAAAGATGGAATACACTGGATGCCAGACGCTGTGCGATATGTCAGTAATTTACTTCTAGCTCATATCAGCCTGGCTTGGGCAGTGCTTCTACCTCACAGGCAAGTTACGCATCTAAAAAATTCCAAAAACTTTCAGATACATATTGCTAAAATGATAATTAAATTGTAAATATTTCAATGTTTTTTTCAGTCAAATTTCAAATATATCAGAGCACATCAATGGTATTATTCAAAATCTTTGACTCATATCTAAATTTTCAGAAAAATGAAATTTCTCAATTTATTTATAATATTTTATTTTAATAAAGAGAAAATGAATTCGATTGATTACGAATTTATAAAAATTGATAGAGTTCGTAACATTTTACATAATTAAATTCATAATTTTAAAATTTAGTAAGAAGCTGAAAACTGATTTAAACATTGGTATAACTGGAGATTATTTTCTTAGAAAATTATGAGAATTTAATTGAACAATAACTTTTTAACATTAACTTAAAATATTTCAAAATAAATTTAACTAAAATAGCATTTAAAACATAAGACTAAGAAAAATCACACATCATTTGTATTTTCATGCAACCACTTATTGCAACTAGAATTTTTTTAACATAAATTTTAACTAAAAAATTATATTTTTCTTTTATGCGAATCAATAATGCTTTTCAGTAATATAATCACACACACATACCAAACTAAATTAAAACAACTCAGTGATATGACAGCCTATGAGAGGACCAAAACCTATATTGCCCATATCTATTTTCCAGACAGAGGGATCTGGGGTGTGAAATATATGCCCCGGTTAGGTGATGAGCTTAATGCGAAATCTCTTGTGTTTAATTCCCAAGAATGCTTGGTACTTTATCTCACATCAAGAAATCTACATAAAATTATAATTAAGCAATATAATATTATATAAAATTAATGCCCTAAATAGTTTTCTTTAAATTCTAGTTTTGCATTAAATAAATTGGTAAAAAACTTAAATTATTTTTATTTTCGTTGGTATTTTCTAAAATGATGAAGTTATATTTTTGAAATTATAACAGTTAACACTTATCACTTTAGCCTATCTTTCTCAAGAATTGATAAACTAAGGTTTTAAATATTTTATCACACTTCATATTATTTTAGGTACATTCCGAGGACAGAACAGAATTTGATTCCAGATTGTATTAAGGAAGTTGGTGAAGGAGAACATGATTTGAAGGTTTAAAATAAATTAATTAGTAATCTATCTTAATTATATAGGTTTAATTACTGAATTTAAAAAATTGTTAATCTATTATAAATCTTTAAAGTTTAATGCAACAATAGTTTTACTTTGTGTAATTTTTAAGTTTTCAAATTAAATAACTTATACGATAGTAATTAATTGTTAGTTATTACATTGTTTGCGAATTTCAACTTTCTGTCCTTGAATTAAAATAAAAATAATTTCTTTTAACAAGAGTATACCCCATTTAACTCAGGAAACAATACAAAGCAAAAATACATAGTATTTGAAAATAAATTATTAAATATTTAATGATATAAAGAATTAATGTATCTTATAATTCTTATCCATGGTTGATGTAAATTTCTAAAATTTTTATATAAAACAGATATATTTCATTAATAGAATTTAAAATCTGAAATGGAGCAATATTGGTGATGGTTATATGGATTTAAGATCATAATAAAAATAATTTTTAAATGAATTCATGGATAAAATAAGGCATGCTTATTTACGTATATTCTTTTGTGATGGTATTATGAAGAAAACATAACATATTAGATAATGATTTTTAAGTTTGCTGATATTACTACTAAATTATAAGCTAAGTTATTCTAACCAATATTAATTTAACAAGATTTAAAATAAAATTAATCTAAATATTATTATACATATATGATCTACATTTTTTCCGATATGAAACAAATATATACAATATGTAAATTGAAAAAAGCAATACATTTTCATAAAAGAAAAATCTTGATAGTAAGTATTTAAAAAATTCTCAAACATATTTTGTCTAGTTTACTCTGAAAAAATACAGCAAATAAATTTTTTTCTATCTTATAGTTAAGAGGAAGAAACAATTATTTGTAAGCAAAATGTATTACCTTTCACTCGCTGAATTCAAAACAGAAGTTTCAGTGCATTTTCTTCCACAAATTTTAAAGCTTTCAGTTTATCTTTGTTTTACTTAGTATCATTTTGTCACGGTAATCAGTATTATATAGCTACATATATTAAAAGATTTCAAAAGCTGAAATGGCAATGAAGAAGACCGCAAAAATTTATAGTTTTGTGGTCTTCTTCATTGTGTTGTAAAAATTGTGTTTTTTAAGCGAGAGATTTCTTTAAATGGCTATTGTTAATACAAAAATCTAATCATTCCACATGAATAATTGCGACAATTATGTATCCAGATTGTTTTCATTACAGAAAGTGTCACATTAATAGTTAAGTGAGAGACACGATGCAAAATAATATATTTAGGGTAAATGATTTGCTATATTTCTTTTAATAATTATGATTTTATGTGATGAGGAATTTCCCAATTCTTTTCTCTAGAATTATATCAAATCTTAAATATATAACAATCCATAAAATCAATTAAAATCTTCAGTATAAGGAACTGTTGATTAGAAATTTGTATTATGTTAAAACAAATGGTATTGTTTTATATATTTTAATAAATATTGTTTGTTTTTTATGATAACAGTAAAATTACAATTTAAGAATTAAAAAAGGGGTGTGGCATTCAATGCAGTGTTACAATAGTGGAAAGTGGTTGAGAGTATGCTTTTTGCCTTTGACGTTTACAGGCCTTAAAGGCCATGCACATAAAATTAAAATATGAAGGAAAGTGCTAATTGAAAAATTAAACCACTGCCTTCTTGAGTTTTGAAATTCAACCAAATGAACCATATATCGACGGAAGTAATAAGTATGAAACAAATTTTGTTTCAATAAATACAAATTCTGATAATATAAAAACTGTCTCTAAACATTATCAGTATATTTTAATGTAAAATTGGATAATATTATAAAGATACATAAGAATGTTTGTGATACTGGAACGTGGGCTATCATAAAATCAGAACTTATTTTATCTGGTGAAGCTTCTAATGTATAGCAGAAATATTAATCTTCCCCATTCTTTAGTTCTTATTTCTTTATAAAAGTCAAATTATAAATGTTGGTACAATTTTCGCTTAATTGTACTGAAAAGTTCAAAGTACATATTCCACAGACTTACATAATTCTCAAAACATGTACTTTGGGTTTTGATTTTGGATTTGCTAATTTTGTAATGTAAAATTTTGTGATTTCAGATCTCATATTTTACTAGCACTACCATAGTAAACTTTGCTGCAGATTAGATGAAAATTTAAAAATTCTTCTGTTTTTAGATATGATTAAAAATTTAGTATCAAAATACGGATATATTCATACTTTTCTTCTGAGATTTGAATTCAAATGCACTGAATGTGAAAAAAATTATTAATCTTTGTACGATATTTGCATCTCAATAATTATTGCATTAAAATTTCCGTAATATTACAAGAGAACAAGCAGTCTTAAATGATTATTACTTTACAGATTTTTATTGGATATTTACTCAGTTGATTGTTTGGAAATTTTCTACTTTTTTATTACTTGCCTTTTTATCACATAATATTTCACTCAGCAAATATTATCTATTTGACAAAATAATTATTTGATAAATTTATGTTTTTGGGTCTTGTTATAGGCCCAAAAACATAAATTTATCAAATAATTTTTAAGTGTCCCTGTTATGGGACACTTAAAAATAAAAGGAATTTGTGTTTTTCTATATTATTTATAAATTCAGTTTATCAATACAATAGGAGTTTCCTTATTTAATGATTGGAACTTGAAAAACTTTTAAATAGACTAACAAATGCGATTTTTATAATTATATTTAGATTATTTTTAAGTGTTTTGATGAGAGAAAACAGAAAATTTAAGAGCTAAGGAAAAACAAAATTTACACAAAACAGAAATTTCCATTATTTAAGTATAAATTTCTAACAATTTGGCTCACTAGCCATGTGACCACAGTAAACAGCACTTTAAATATATTTAACCAAAATATTTTTTTTACAAAATATGTCAATGATCTGGAATTAAGTTATTTAGTACCATTCATATTTCTAGATTTTTATTTTCTTGAAATATGCTTACACTATGTTTTTTTCTATCATTCGAAAACAAATGATTTTGTTTTAGAAACATATTTTTCTTATTCTTTTAAATGGTTTATGAATTTTTTATATCTTACAGAAGTATTGCAATAAATTTTAAAACTAAAACTAGAGAGACTATTCTCTTGCTTTTCACTATTTGCACAATTGCATAAATGTTATGCACATGTGATAATTAATAAAATTATTATATGCAATATCGATCGTGAAAACATGCTGTTATGAATTCTGATGCTTAAAATAAAATTTTGTGAAATGCATTACCTTATTTAAGTATCTTAACTTTTATATAAACTCATTAGTATATGTATTTTATAGTTAGCATATGCATATATTTAACATCATAAGAATTGAGTATTCCATTTTTAGTTAATATTTGGATTTATTATATATAATACTAAAATAGTTTTGAATATTCAGTAAAACATCACATTTATAAAATTAAATAGAGAATGAAAACATTTCAAAATTATGGATTTTAATGAACAACAAATAAACTATGTATGTTAACAGTTTTAGTTGTTAATATATTACTAAAATTAAAATTTTCTAAAACTGAATTCTAATAAAAATCTGTAAAATATTAAAACATGTATTTAATTACTCTTGATTCCTGACCATAAGAACTCATTTGAAGCTTTATTGAAGCAAGAATAAAGTGTAAGATATTGACACTGCTAAATGAAAGCATTTAACATTTTATAGCAACGTGGTAATAAAAAAGCTAATTTCGGCATCACTTAATGAAATTACGAATATTAATTTTTCCCCATTTTACTAAATTATCTTACTTACGCAGTCACTCTTTACTCATAAACAATAAGGTGGCACTCTTCTGGGACTGCATAAATAACCTTGTTTACACAACATCAATATTTATTCGGAATGTTTAGAGATAAAAAATAGTTATGTTCGTTCGCTGCCAGAATACAGTCGACGTTTATTTGATTTTCGTGTGGAAGGCACGTGTTTCAATAAAGACTTTTGGCAGAATTTATTTGTTGTGCAGTTTTCAAAGTAGTAAGTTAGCAAATATAATTTTAAAGAAACTTGTTTTAGTAAATACGAGTATTTTTTCTCTTCGTATTGCCATTTAACTGTTTTTATTTATTCTATCACTTTACGATTTATGGTACAATTAATTCTGAAGCACTGAAAATCACCTTATTTAGAAAAAGCGATATGTATTTATTTTAATCAAGCAATGGAGAATAAATAAAACACTTTGCAAATATATCCAAATACGAGAAATATATTCATGTAAAATACTTTCATGTATCATAAACACTAGCTTTATTTTGAGAGAAATTGGAACTTCTGGAGAAGATAACGTTAATAAAATTGGAGAGATTATATAGAGTTTTTTTTCAAAAATAAGGCTACGTGGTTCATCTTTTTAGAGGAGTGAATGTTAAATATTAAATTTATAACAGTTTTATTTGCTTTTCAGATTAAAAACTAAGTTTAGAATCTAAATATATCAATGTATTTTTTACATTCACCTTTTTCACACCAAAGTTATTTGCTAATATATTTAATGATTTTGTAATAGTTTTTGGGTATGACAAAAAATGAAACAAATTTGCAATCCAGGAGTTCGAATTGGAAATTGTGCTAATAGTCCCGATGCTGTAATAGTTATTAATTTCTTGCAATTTTAATTTAAGTGATTAGGCATAGGTATTTCTGATTTAAAAAATCCATCATGCACATGTACGCCAGCAGTCTTCGAAAATGTCAATAAGAGATCATAGAAATGGTATAAGTGAGTATGTATGTTAACAGTCTTAGCATCAACCATGAGATGAAGATTTCCCATGAAGCAGTTTATATCATACAAAGTGAATCAGTAGTATATTAAATAAAGTCTTAAAAATCCCGTAAAAATAATGGATTTCTTTTTTCTCAAGCTAATATATATAATAATAACCTAGGACTTCCCTTTATTGAAACAAAATTTGTCCATTTATTCAAACAAAATTACAAAATAATTAGAAGACGTCTTGATTATTTTGTATCATCCAGACAATAAACACTTTATTTCAAAACTTAGAATAGTAAATTTGTAATAAAGTAAGCTAGATTTTATTTAGGATTATTAATACTGTTATTTCAACATGAGACTTCTTTGCATTTTGGTATTTTTAGCTATAGTTGCGAATGATGATGTTATTTATTTTTCAGGTTGTAAATAAAAGCGAATTGTCAGAAGCCTCACCCCATAGAACGTTGGACGACAAAAATGTGAAAGAGCAAATTGAAATTTGTGATTTATCTCTTAACCTAGACAATGATTTTGAAAAGATTAAAAGGTGATTCTGTTATTTTTTTTTTCTGTGTTTTCGTGTATCAAGATCCAATATATTTTGTGAATAATAATAAAATTAAATTTTTAAAGAAATAAACTAATTTTTCAACCACTATGTGATGAAATAATAATTGACAGGTTGGTTGAAAAATATAAATTTAACAAAAGCATTCTTTGATTCTTTCTAAAATATTTATTTTTCTATAATATTTACATGTACATGAAATTTTTAATAAGTTTGCATTTTTAAAATATTTATTTACAAAATGACCCTATAATTTCTTTATAATACAATAATTTATAAAATGTGAAAAAAAATTTGGACAAAGTAATGGAAACATTTCTAACATATACATAATTAGTAAAATAATGATATGATTCATTAGTACAAAAAAAAACATTTTTGTCATAAAACAGTATAAGCATACTAAAAACATGAAAGAATGTAATCGTGTGTAGTACACAATTTTAACACTTGAACATAGAAAAATTGAGCAAATAGGGTCAGGTTTGGAGATGAGATTACTTTAAAGATTACTGCCATCACCTGCTTTTTGCAATAAAAATAGCTCTGAAAAATAATGGATTTACATTATTATTATTATTATTTTTGAAAAAATATCATTTAAATTTCTTGTATTAATATAATTATAGCTAAAACTGAAAGGCTAGAGAAAATTGCATTTTAGACCCTTTCTTTATTTGAATGTAGTACCTAATATTTTTTTATTTTATAAATAACCTCTTTTGAATGCAATTGTTAACGCAGAACAGTATTTAATTCATTGTTTTATTTATTAATTTTTCACCATTTATCAAGTAAAGTCATCTTTGTTTTGAGCATAACCTTACTTTTTTATAGTGTTTAAATAATTTATAAGCTAATATTACTTAACTTGGACTTTAACATTTTGTTTGTTTTGAGTACAAGCATTTGTTTATTTTTTTTTCATTCTTTTGTTTCGTTTATCAAATTGTTCAAATTGAAAGAGTATTATATGTATGAGAAAAGAAGAAACATAAAACAAAGCAAAATTTAGATAATTATTGGTAATGAAACTTATATCAATAAATCTATATTTTTAATTAAAAATAGAATTGTTTTATAAGCATGTATTTAAAATGTTTTAAATGAATGGAATTTCATACTTAAACAGAAATATTTAACTCAACCTCACAGACCAGAGATTTGACTCTATTTTGTTGCAAATTACTTACGGCTCATTTCAAATTATTAATACAATATGTAGTAAAAACAAAGTTAAAAATGCATTAGAAATGAACATTTCTATATAGAATTTTATGAATAACTGAAATACATATAACAAAGCATTTTAAAAATCAATATAATAATTATAAAAGAAGGAACAATGATAAAACAGGCAAAATTCATTAGAAATTCCAAAACGGGGTAAATGTGTAAATATTAAAATTTAATATTAAGGCAGTAAATATAAAATTAAAAACTTTTAAAATAATATAATTGTGAAAAATAATTTCATAAACAGTAACAGGATATTTAACGGACAATAATTTCAATCCCGATAATAGTTCATTTTTAAATACTTGCAACATTACTAACAACATTTTTAAATTGGACATAATAAATGAATGTCATCAATATTAAATCTTAATACCAAAATTATAAACGTATGCAAAAACAAAAAAATTCATATAGATCATAAGTGTAATTCCCTTTTAAAAATATGTATAGATGAAAATTAACCATATATGATTTTTTTTTTATTATGACACTATTTTTTAAGTAAATATTATTCATACTTGTATATCTTAATAATGCTGATGATATATGATCATTTAAAGGCATAAAATATTCCAATTGAGTATCTTTTAGTTTGAAAATGATATTTTCTAAACAAAAAACGATACTTATTCCGAATGCAACAATTAAAATTCTAATTAAAATATATAATAATTAATTATTAATATAATTAAAAATATATATATATATATATATATATCTAATTAATTATATAATTAAAAATACAAAAATTTTTAATAACAGCTATAACATAGAGAGATAAATAGAATATTTACAATTTTAATGAATGAGTAGAAGTAAGATAATTGATTGTCACTTTTTTTAAAATGCGTAATTTTTTATTTGGATTAAAATGTGATATAATTTTATCTTATTGTATATCTCATTTCATCATTTAATGAAAATGCTAAAACATTAAACACCAAAATTTGCCAGCAGGCAGTATTTAAAAAGATCATTAAACCTGGTTCTCGAATATTTTTGGCAGCAGTATATTTTGATAAGTGCGAATTCATATTGCTCTTTTAATTATAATTGCAAATATATTAAAAATACATATAATTGAAAGATTTGCTTGAATTTTATCTTCAAATGTTCTGGTATAGCGATAATTAATAAAAATCTATTCCAAAGTAAAATAAAAATTTAATCAAGTTAATAGTGCCTAATTTTTGCAAGTTTGACTAAATCAAATTAGTAATATTAGGAAAATTATTTTTCATGTTTATTGATTTATTTCATTTTTTGCTATGTTTATTTTAGAAACAATCATGATAAACATCAAAGTAGAGAGAATACGAAAGTAAAAAGAACAAAGAAAGAAGTAAAGGTCGTTTTATTTATTTTTATAAGTTTAAGAAAAATAGACTCACTATCATTTAAAAAATTATTTCTTGAAATCCTAAACTGAAAATTAAAAAAAGTCTCTTTTATCTATGTTAATAAGCAAATATTAAATAAAAGTTTAATAAAGTAAAGTGTAATATATAATTTATATATTTATATAATATATATATATATATATATATATATGTGTAATTTTAAATATATTCTTAGATACAAAGTTAATATTTTCAATCTAAAATTGAAATATTTGTAATTATTTTCTTTAATATTTATAAATTGCTAATAAAATGTGCAAACATTACTTTGCGATAAATTAAAATAAATATTAAACATTGTGCTTTCAAATTTGAAATACTTGAGAATATCCC
>JAPDSC010156787.1:29726-68545 GCA_026290005.1 Latrodectus geometricus | reverse complement strand
AAAAAAAAGAAAGAGCAATTTAGAGGAGTCAGTTAAGTAATTACACTTTTAACTCATATGGTTATTTTACTATATTTATAGTTATTATAATTTAGTTTAGATAATTAATTTATTAAGTAATATTTACATTTCATGGTTCATTTCCATGAAAATGAATAATCATTTGAAATGCTTGAAATTATTTCGTAAAATTTCAATTTCATAAGAAATTGAAAGTTTGATTTCTTTTATCAATAATTCATGATTAAACATGTAGTATATGGATTATACTCTACAACTAATATGTAAGTACTATATAAAAAGAAGAAATGAACACTATTATACATAAACTATACTCTAAAGTATCACTTTAAGTATATACTAGTAAATATGAGCCCAGGTAATACAATAAACAAATGTAACAATTAGTAAAATTCTTAAAATATAAAAATTGATTTAAATACAGAGTGTGATGAATAAAATTATTAGAAACTCTAATATGGAATCATCAATTTTGGATTCAAATTGTTAGATAACCGTTAAAATTGAAAATTATCTAGCGAATTAAAATATTTTCGTTTGATCAGGCATTGCTAGTTGTTTAATTATATGTTTTTAACTTGTACATTATTAATGTTTCTTTTAAAAAATGAGATTTATTTTTTAGAACTTGTATTAAAGAAAATTAAATGGTAAAGTAAAATTTTGAATCGTAGAAAATCATTTGAATTTTAATATGTTAAAATGTATTTTCCTTGTTTTACAGAACGAAGAGAAAAAAATTCAGAAAAAGAAGTCAATCTTAAATTAAATTTATTACAGTAACATTAGATTTCAATTAGCTTGATTCTGTTATAATTATTTATCTCAAAATCATAACAGCATTTTTTGTGAAATTAAGAAACTTGAGTAAATTAACCAAATTTCTAATAAAATGTAAATGTAAATTTGCGCAAATGTATATTTTTTATGACTTTACATATTTGACACAAAAATTGTAATAATTTAAATATTAATTATTAATATTCATTCTGCTTATCAACATTTTATTGAATAAATTTTTGCTTATAATTTAATTAGTTTTATTGAGCGAATATCATTTTGTATATAAATATTTCAAAAAAATAAATAAAGCAAATTAATATTTATAATAAGCTTGTTCATTCAGCTTATGGGAGTTTCATTCATTTATTTTTAACAAAAAGAAAACAAAGCTGTTTTCTGAATTCATCATATATTCTATTCAATTTTTAATGCCATAATCTCCAATTACGCTAATCTAATTATTTATAAATAATTAATAAAAATTTCATTAAAAATTCTTTTGAAATTCAAATTTCTTTTAGAGTAATAGAATCAGGAGTATTTTTAAAGCCTTTTTTCTTAAAAATTACCATATTATTCATGCTTTCAAGATATCTAAACATAAAAATATATGAATAATCTCATTGAAGTTTTCACTCATGCTGATATTCATATAAGTAAACAGGTTCTAAGCAAACATTGAACCTAATTCATTTTATCTCATTATTTAAAATATATATGTTGTTTTCAGGGACAAGATATTCAATTATAAATAGAAAATTGTTCTAGTGTTATCCACAGAAATAGAAAATACAAAAATGTGTCTACATTTATTAGCTTATAAAATAATCAAAAAGCTAAAAAGATTTTTTATTTCTAGACACATAGAAAAAGAAATGTGATTTAAGAAAATATGAATGCCTTTATATACATATTAGGTTACATAGGCTTATAAATTAAGAAGTCGATATAATACAAAGATGAAAATTTCACATGACAGAATGTAAATTTTATCTGTGTATCATATAACATCATGTGTGAAATGTGTTATAGCTGTGATATTCAAATGATTAGTTTTCAACGAATTCATGCAAAACTCAGCTTTTATTATGCGTTTAAATGAAGAAATTGTACATCAACTCTTTCATATAAAAATTGAACGTTGTTATCTAATGAAACATTTTTGTAATTCTTTCGTGTAAAAAATAACCTTTATAAAAATTCAAAGCAGGTTTACAACTTTTTTGAACTTTAACAGAAGACAAACTGCATTCTATGAGGATTGCAATTTATTGTAAATGGAAGAGTCCAGTATAATTATAATGAAGCCCTGTTGAATTTTAGTGGCTCGTTTACACTAACAATTGAGAAATTATACATGTTACATGGATAACCTTGATGCATAGTACAAACATGTCACGAACAACAAGAAATTCAATTTGTCTCAACAAAAGCTGTTTTTACACGAACAATTCGTTAATTTTGCTGCATTTTGGATAACTGGTACATACCAGATATGAGGACTTTCAACAATATATTAATGGCAAATCTGGACGCAAGAATACAGTAATGTTAAGTCATTTTATGAATTCTAGTTTATTTTTATAGAGTAATAGCCGTCACATTTAATGTTTGTTGACAAAGTGGAGAAAACACAAACTACCAAATATATGAATATTTCATATAGGTTCTTCATTTAAAGTGATTTAAAAGGCGAAATAAGATAAATGTCTCTATCACTTCTTGTCGCATTGGCAGCACTTCGAACAGCAACTGTAACATTTCTGGTTCAGTGAGGCTAGATGTTTTACTCTTTATTCCAGTCCTGTGGATGATTACGTTTCTTTACTATGGTGAACAACAGTATATTTATGTTATTGGACGAATCTTTTTTGTATAGATCATCGAATCTTGCTCTGGTCAACACGTTCTTTAGAACACCTGGTGAATGATGACCAAGCATTACTAAATATTACTCACTATGGTTTATGAACAGTGGCATTGGACTGAAGTTGTACTCATTCATATAATTTCTAATATAATATATATTTTGGTTCCATAAATAGTAATTGGTTTTTCCTATTTGCTTTCTTCCTTCTGCAGAAATACAGTGGCCAAAATTGCATATATATACGCAATTAATTTTTTATTAAGCTTAATACATTTCTTGACCTATAAAATGTAATTATATATTCTATTTGTACAATAAGACCAAGAGAAAAGATTTTATTTCATAAAACATTTTTGAGATGGGGAAACATTTAATGAGTAAACGCTTTTTTCTTAAAATAATAATAAAAAAATTTAAAGCCATTAAACCTGTTTATAGACCCTTTAAGTATCATATGGTGCTTGAAATCAAGGGAAAGTTTATTGCTTGAAATGGAGAGTAAAAAATGGGATGATCGTTATCTTTTACACTTTTGTATGAGCATTAAATAATTTAAGATGCACATTAATATTACGTGAAACGTAAAGAAACTCATTTTAAGCATTATGTGTGATAGATAATTCGAATTTAATACCTCAATAAAATGTTTCATTTCCTAGTGCTTAAGAGTAAATTGACAGCTATTCAATTCTGAAAAGAATAATTTCGATTCAATTAAAACGAGAAAAAGTTCCTAGGAAGTGAAAATAAAGAAAATAAAATAAAAATAGAATAATTAACAGTTCTATTTCAATACAAATTGACATTTTCTTTCAGTAAATTTGAAGAAAATTTTCTAGTCGTTTTACTTATTTTGGAAAACTTATGGTATGATTAAATTTATTTGTGAATAATTCAAACTTTCAAATTTTATACAATATTTTACAAAATTTAATCTGCAATAAATAACGCAGTATTCAAATAAATAATATAATTATTATAAAAATCCTACAACCCACATATTTGATTAAAAACTTTATTTGATTGAATATTGTAAAATACGGGATTTATTTTTAATGAACAGATTTTTCATGCGAGAATGTTTTTTGTTTCATTTGCATATTAAAAATTTTATGACAGAAAATTTATATAGAATTACGAAATAAAATTATATTAAAAATGTTTGAAAACACTTGATAATTCTTTTTCTTTTTCTAAAACAAAATAACTGAAAAAATTAAAAAGAATAATATTAAATATTTCTAACTATATAAGACGAGTGGGATTAATTTACGTGTGAAAATCAGTATTCTGCTTATATGAAACTCACTGAAATTATATTCTAAAATTATGAAATGCTCAAGAGATTTTAATACTTAGAGTTTTTTATTTTATTTTCATAAAGAGTTAGAATTACTTTTTGCAACAGCCTGCGTTACTCATTATTTATAAAAAATATTAATAATGAAGCGAGCGTTTTTCTAAATTTTATGGAAAGCTTCCATATCAAAATTACAAATTTAAATATATAATTTTTTTCTCCCTTTAAATTTTTCTTAAATTAAAATTTAATCTTCTTAATTTTTTATTTCTTCAAATTTTGTTAATTTTAAATTTTTATCAAATTTTAGTATATTTTTTACTTTTAAAAGTCTTAGGTTTCAACAAAGGTTAATAACTAAAATAATTTAAAATTAAGAAACATATATTTTATTATGTCTTGATATAATACTATAGTAAATAAAATATTTATTTAAGAACACCAATGCTTTAAATATTTATTGGGCGTTGAAATAATAGTTTAATCATATAATAATTGTGAGTATTTTGATAAAAAAAGACAATTTTGAAGAAATTGCGTAAGAAAACTGTATACCGCGTTTAGTCAATCAGTTTTAACTAATGTAATACTTTATTAATTTTAATAATATTATATATATATATATATATATTAGAAAGTGTTAATAAAAGAAATTGAGTGTGTTACATAACTCTACTAATTTTTATTTATTCACATACCTTTGATGGATTAACAGACTAAGCAGATTTTCATTAAATATGATATTGATACATTTGAATAATGAATTTTAACATTTAATTGCTAATTGCATAAAAGGGAAACACTTATCAAATTAATTACTTCTGCATGAGATACAAAAATATTCAAAACCTAAAGATAGGGTCATTTAATTACAGATTATAACCTGGAAAATTACAAAGAAATCTAGCAATAAATTTTTATCATATATATTAAGACAACTGATAAGCATTGTTCCAAATTTATATTTTAAAAAAATCATATCAGCATCCAAAACCAACATTTTTATACATGATGATGGCACCGTAAATTATTGAATTTTAAGTATGCTCCTTACTTTTATATAATTCTTCCAATCCCTCAATTTAACTAAATAAAAACTTATATAAATTTAATTGCCTTGTGTATATGTAATAATTTTATATGGAAATGTACTGATACAAATAATTACTTATGAAACTTAAAGACTGAGATATACATGCATAAAATTTCCAAATATATTTGATAAAAAGAATATATTTTTGACTTGATTACTGGTCAAAAAAGTATATTTGAGCTGCACATTTAGGAGCGGACCTAACCTTAGATATTTGATAAAATTATTATAATTTTATCGCAATTTATCAAAATCAATCTCCGCACCTCGTCTAATGATTTCTCTCCAATTTTTATAAAAACATTGAAATAATATCTCTTAATTTACATAATTTTTTTAATCTTAAGCAAATATTTTGTATATTTTAATCTTTAAATTATAAACTTTTTTGTTATATTTTCTATTATCAAACAAAACAATATGAGTAGAAATATGTATTTTACATTTCTGTGTGTTCAACAAAAGGTTTTAAATAATTATAATTAGGTGAAAGATAATATAAAATGAATGACAGTTAATTTCCAAGTTTTTTCTCAGTGATTACCTTACATAAGTCACGTATTTAACATTTATGTTACGAAAAAGTAAGGGGTAAATGTGATTCTCATTACTTAATCCAGATAAATACTGATTAAAAATAATTTGAGATAAGTCCTATAATTTATGAAAATAGTGATTCTTCTAGAAACACTAAATAAAATATGCTTAAAATATTTCAAAAATAAAAATTCTTTGTGATTGCTTGTTTATATTTCAAATCTCTTCTACCTTAAAATAGCTAATAATAAATAATTTTATGCTAATGTTAATAATTAATTAAGTTTTAGCAAAAGTTATTATTTATGACTGCGAAGTAGTATTAAACTATTAAATAATAACATGTTTCTATTAAAGATATTAAAGTCTTTTTTAGTTCTTTCACATACGAAATACTGGATGAGTGTGTTCTTGTGAGTAACTTTTTACTCAATGTTTCTTTACTCATATTGTTCACGTGAAAGTGTTCACATTTACAGAATGTCCAAGTTACAATCTTAGCAAAAAGGATATTTTAAATTGAATGTAAAAGTGTAAGTGAAAAAAAATTAGAATTATATATATATATATATATATATATATATATATATATATATATATATATATATATATAATATTCTAATTTTATATTGATAAATGTCAGTCATTTTTAACACATAGAAAACTTTCCCATTTTTTAGCAAAATAACAATAAAGTAACGATACTTTAATAGAAATAGTATCACCATAAGTGTCCTTTTTAAAAGAATCTTCTCTATCTTCTTTATCTTATGTCTTCATTAGACAGAACACGGAAGATTTGTTTTGTGAGTAAATGAATGGAGCTTTATGCTTTGTCCTTTTAGGCACCAACGGCTTAAATGTATTGTGAATTAACATAATAGAATCTAACGTTTGAAGGATTACTAAGTAGCAATGGGAACACATTGAGAATTTACAATGTGTGAAAATGAATGACGCTTTATATCATACTAAATAGAAGTGGTCACACGGGAATGATTGAACAAATTAGGAAATGAATGGTACTTTATGTCTCAAATAGTGGAAATGGTCTCACACATAAGGGATCCTCCAAGCCAAGAAATGAATGGAGCTTTATCCTGAAGCATTCTTTCATTCACAACATTCAGAGTGGTTCCTTGTTCTTGATTCAAGTTTAAGGGCAAATCATGAAATTCGATCAATATTACACTTCCTATTGCTTCTAGATACGATCTTTAAGTGATATTTCAAGTTTAAATCCATACGATAAAGAGTTACTAAATTATGCAGATATAGGGCTTATATGATATTCACATTATTGTATTAAAGCAATAGAGCTTTTTTTCATATAGAACATATTTAATTTTGAAACTACAGGCAGTAAAATTTAAAAATTGCAATGATCTCATGAAGCATCACTTTTATCCAGCTAATATCACATGCAAATTCTTCCTTAAATTGAAATATTTCAGCCCAGTCAAAATAAAAGAAATTCTGCTCTAACCAATTACAAGAGTCACCTGTTTAAATATAAATAATTAAATGTTGTTGCAGAATACAAATACAGATTCTAAATTCTAAACTTATTCATTTTTCCTGAAAAGTTAGTATTTTTTTTTCCATCTCAGACTGAAAAAAACTACTGTCGTAATTCTGAGGAACGTGAAACATTTCAGGGCTAATGTTCGGTATGGTGAAAAAAAGTAAAACAAGTCTCTAGTGAGTAATTAAGATATCAAAATACACACACGTTGGTTTTGAAAAATTGAGTTCCATCTTTTATTCATAACTTTTTATGATACGTGCTAGCTTAATGATTCTTCCCTTGCTACTGAAATTCCCCGATATGCCTTTTTCTTTGCAAACATGTATCTAATGTTCTTAGGCACGTAAAAAAGCACCCAAAAATAATTTATTAAACTCCTTGTGGTAACTGGTAAAGAATCCTAAAGTTAAGAATTTAAGTTCATTTTTCATAACAAAGTTCTTAAAATCCGATCAATGAGTGATCTTTTGAGACTAAAATGAATTTTCATAGGTTTTAGTTGAAAAATAAATTTATAGAATAAATGTGTTCTAATATTTAAATTATAACTTATTTAATACAAATTATACGAAATATTTAATGAAATGGGAATTTATTTTCGTTTTCATAGAAAAACATTCTTGGAAATGTAATTTGTTGCTTTTTAAAATAGAATAAAATTTGAAATTATTAAAGATTTTCCTCCTTAAAATAAATATATGTTTTTATTTCTAATTATAATTACATTTAAGTAATTATTCAGACAAAAATGATCTTTGGCAATTTTAGAATTTTTACTGTATTGATTATGGTAAAATTATGGTATTAAATATCTATTTAAATGTATTTTAATTTGCATACCTTGTTTTTCCTATTTAATTCATAAGAATAAGAATCATTATTTACCCTTTTAATTGCGTAAATGTGTGAAGAATATATTCAGAAACTGTACTGAGAAATAAACTCTACAGGGAATTCCATTTATAGTTTTATATTTGTGTCAAATATCTCAAATTATAAAATTTAGATTATGTATTGAAAATTCAAAGAAGTACTTTCTAAATCAAGTCTTGAGTTTATTAAATTAAATGAAAATATTTTTTTTATTTGTCACACTGAAATTTTCTGAAAAGACACTTTCATCACAATGGTAATGGTTTTACACATGCATACACATACACACAAAAGAATGAATTACAAATACCTATCCGATAACCGAAAACATTTCCCCGAGCGTGAAAAAGTTTTATTTCGAAAGATACTTCGAATGATTAAATCCGTAAGATACTTTTCAATTATTACTGTTCTTGTTTATTTAGCTATTGTGTCTTTTTCCCAGATGTATACGGGCGAGGAGCATCAAGAAGACCGAATACACGTCCTAGCGCTGTATACCGGATCAACGTACCGCTTTCGAATCGATGAATTCCGACTGCCTGTCTACAGTACTCGCGAATCTCTCTATCAAAGCGGTCGCTTCCCTCCCTCAAGAGAAGTGTCCGATACTTCGCCGCTCAGTGGACGAACGATTCCAACGCAAACACGTTGCTCCGTCATAATTGGGGATTTGAAGTCGTCGTAGTTAATTAGAAATATTAAAGTTTGGGTATTGAAAGACATTTTTAAAACTCAAGCATGATTGTTTCGGCACTTTGATAAAAGTTGTTTCAGACTTAAGAATTATTTCCCTCTAAGTAAGTATTTTCATTACTTTTCAAAATGTTCAATTTTTATATTATTGTGGTTAATTGTTCAACGAGCCCCACATGATTTTTTTAAACTTTTATTAATTATTTAAATTTATATATCACTTGTTATTCAATATTTTATACGTTATTTAATATTTTATGTAATATATTTTGTAGGTATCTAAACTACCATAGCTGTAGAAAAGTTCATTTGCGTAAATAATAATTGTGATTATAAAGATTATATATATTGAAATTCTGCTTTCTAAGAATACATTTCAAATTGTACTTTAAATTAATATTTATTTAAGGAAATTTATAAAATTCTGAAGCTTTACAAAATATTACAAAAATTTTTTATCTGTAGTAATTAGTTTTTTATAAAAATATATTTGTACATGAAAATACATTGTATATCAATGATTTAATTTGAGGAAAGTTTTTTTTATTAAGCATTTTTATTTAATTTTAAGTTTTTTTATTAAGCGTTTTCAAATTATTATGTAAAAAAAATTACAATCGCATGTATTTTTTACCCATTTGAAATAGTGAAATTAATTTTTATCATATTTCCATCTTGCACCATTTTTATTTATTGTTTTCAAATTATTATGTGAATATTAATCGTTAAAACTAATTTTCTTTAAAACTAGATTAGGTTCCCCTGTAATATTCCTAAAAATCTCTCTTTACCTCTCATTTAGTTATATTTTCATTTATTTTTTTAGCAAAATAAAAAAAATTAACAATGCATTTTACAAATAACAGAAACAAGTTTACATTTTACTTATAGTATAAAATGAGAAATTTAAAGACCTTTCACATAAAATTTTGTTATTAATTTTAATTTCAATGCAACCAAAATATGGAAAGTTTGCAAACATTTTTTTTAATTTTATAGATTTTTAATAATTAATGTGTAGACTGTGAACAATTTTTAGCTTCGTTTGGGATATGTAAATAAATTTTACAATTTAATTTATTTAATTTCATTAGATAAAATATATAGGGCACAACGTGCTACCCGCAAAAAACGTATTTTTAATATTTGATTTATAAAATTTCATTGAACTCAAACAATGTACTCGAAAACTTTCTTTGTTGGAAATGAGATACTTCTTTATGAATTAGAATTATGGCTGCATTGTGGAATTTCTTAATAATATGAAGAAAGCAAATTTATGAATTTTTTTAGAATGATGTGAAAATTCTTATCAAAGAAGATTATTGATGTATGAAATCATCATAATAATAAAATATGTAATATGCGTATGCTCCAAAATAAATATGTATAACTGAAACAGTTTAAAAAAATCTGTTGAATTTTTATTAAAATTTAAATAATTAATTAGTTACTAATTCATTTTTGATAATTTTTATGTTTCATTAAAATATAAAAATTTAATGAAATAAATGCAATGTTGTCTCGATAATTCTTTAGTTTGAAGTTCAGGAACAAATTTATGTACGTTTTGAAAGCAAATCCTTAAAGATTATCTTAATGAATAAAGAGATAATAATGAATAAAGAGTTTTAAAAATTTCATAATTTTTAATACTTACATCTAGTAGAAACTATTAATATTTATTTAAAGAGCCTCATCTTTCTTATTGACATCATATTGACTTTTGGTGCCATAATATCAAAATATATTATCGTATTAAAAGTCAATATGCTATACTTCATCAAAGTATATAAAATGTGAATAGCAAAATAATTAATGAGTACACAATTATTTACACATATATGGCTTACAATGGAAAATCAACCTATTTTTATTCCCTATGATTCAAAATTATTTTTCTCAATGGTAAATTGACCGCAATATGTAAGCAAGATTTATCGAAAAATAGGATTTTTCCTTGAAAAATTTTGCTTATATGTAATTAATTCGAAATAGAATGATATACAACAGTAATATCATAATAAACAATATTCGCCCCTAATTATATATGCAAATCTTCCCACATTTCAGACTTGAAGTCTATCACCGACATTGTTAACGAAAACTTATGTCTAAAATACTTAATTAAATAACTTTTTTTAAAAATTGTACAAGTTTATTAAGGTATTGTTATTTATGGGTACCTATTATTATAAATAGTAATTAAAATAAAATTAATTGAAATAAATTTATATTATTTTACATACGAAAATCAATTGAATCTAAAGAAATTAAGAACCGTATGTTTAATTATATATAAAAGAAAATTATGGATAGTGACATATTGAAAAGAAGACATTAATTTATTTAATAAATAATGTCATTAATTTAATTATAATGTCATTTATTTAATTATATAATTCATTTATTTAATAAAAATTTATTTTAATAAATAAATTAAAAACAACAGCTTAATTTAATCAAACTAACATTAATGCAAAAATGAAAAATTATTTTCAAAGAAAAATTATTTTCATCCTAAAGCATTTTTTTTTTTTTTTTTTTACTTTTTTTTGGAAAATTTTTTTTTTGAAGTAAAGGAGAGGATCATGTAAAAAAGAAAAAAAAGAATGTCTTTCAACTCCAAGATCAGTACCTATGATATATTCTTTATAAAACCATTTCAAAGTGTTTTGCATATTTCATTCATTTTCAATTCATTTATTATGATTCATCATTTAAAGGAAAATGGTGATAATAATCTTCTGTGGGAGAATATTTTGGTCATTAATAAATCTTAGCCATTATAAGCTATTCTTGTGTTGTCAAATATTCTTATGTTTTGTAGTGTTATATTTATTAAAAGAAAATGATTATTATAAGTGATAGTTATATTTTTATTCATTGATTAGAACCTCATTATTAATTAAGAAATAAGTACTAAATTTCTCTGTGAATTGTGTGGTAGAATGCATGCTCAGTTATATTATAGCAAGATCAAATTGAAAAGAGTAGTTAGGTCTGTCATGTATGGTAAATATTAAATGGAGTTTAAAAGTAAAAAAATGTATATGTCAAAAATGTAAAAAATTTTCTTACATCACTTAAAATTTTCTTTTTTCTAATTCACGGATCGTTAAATTTACCGTGTTTGTTAAGAAACGTTATATAGAACATTTTACTAAATATTTTTCTGATTTAATTTTATTATATTTATTTCCATTTTATCAATAGATATCTCAAATATTTCAGATGGAAAGCATAATAATTACAGAAAACTGGTTATGTGTTTTGATACCATTAATATGAGAAAAGTCATTAAAATTTCATTATGAATTATTTATTGTTGAAACCATTACAAATATATAAAATAGATATCACAAATATTAATTTCGTTATATCCACCAAAAATGGGGGAAGCGCTAAAAGCTCAATATACTATTCTATTAAAATCTTATATACTTCATTTCTGATCACATTCTCACAAATTGTTCTTTAAATTTGTTAAATATTTAAAATTATTTAAGAAATGCTAAATGTGGGAAATTGAATATTAATATTAACTAAGTATTAAAAGTCAGATATTTAGATAATTTTTCATGTAGTTCCAAAAGAGAGAGAGAGAAAAGCAAAATTGATGGATCATTCCGGTTATTGTATTCCTATGCTGAGATTCAGTTCGTGAGAATTGTTGGGTAATAATGGTCAGAAAACAGCTTTAAAGTAAAATGTCATGAGATATTACACTTGTGACAGAAGGATGTACTGAACATTTATTAAATGTGCTACAGCTTCCATTAAATCACTAAGAAATAAACGAAAAGTGATAATTCTCAAGGTTAATTCCTTAAAAAATGTAGCAAAAAATATAGCTTGTTTCTGAAGAATCCACTTGTAAGATGATACGTTACAAGTGGATTCTTCAGAAACAAGCATAATCATATTAGAAGCTTAAACTTAATCTTGATTCATTATAATACAGGACGGAATTTCATGCAAACGCTGCCCAAGTTTTGTTTCTGCTGGATGTTTCATGATCAATGTTATAATCTTGCCCTTAATATAGTTTGGTATAGTAAACTGTTTTCTCATATTTACTGATGTCAAAGGGGTTTTCATTTCCCAATTTCTTTTATTGGAGATAAGAGGAAATAAATTTCAATAATATGATTAGTATATCCGGTTGCCATTTGGATTGTTTCACATAGTACTATTTTTAGAAATCGTTTATAAATAAGTTTATGGACAATTACACTGAAAAAATGTGTTTCAGAAACGTTTACTACAAGTTGAGATTCTAATATGACCAGCACTTCCTCAGATTTACCATTCATAGAACATATAAGAATCTAACCGAAATTCTAAATTAAGCATACTAATTGCTTTGCTAATTTAAAGAATTAATTACTTCGTTTTTTGTTAAAAATGTTTCAAGAGAGCAATACAGATTACAAGACAACATTATAAAATGTATTAAATTGAATTTGTATTAAATTTGCCGAAACGAGTTTAAAAGCCACCGAATTCTTGTGACTTTTTAAAGAAAATTCAGATATTAATCCAAAATTTTAACTATATGTATTGAATACATATTTATTTATTTAGAAATCTTTTTCAAAAATGCAATTTTAATAGTGAGTTATGGGAATTCATTTTAATTCAAATTACTAATGAATTTAGTCTTACAAGTCATAAATTTCATAGATATTTTATTGATTATTGGAGCATATTTGCAATCACATACTTTGAACAGTTAAAATATAAGCAATTATGAAGTTTTTTCGCAATTTTTTATTATTTCAACTCTATTTTGCAAATTTTTTTAAAGATGTTAGTAAATTTGCATATTTAAATTTTATAACAACAATATGAAACCACATTATTTTTTGTTACTGTATATTTTATTTAAAATGATTTAAAAGTTCCAATCATAATTTCACTCATATTTAAAAAAATGCTATTCAATGCATGATTTATGACTAAATTCATCAAACTATAATTTAGTTTTAATATCTTAAGAAACAATAACCAAATTTCAAAAGGAAATTTCATAAAGAAAATTCACTTGTTAGTAAAAATTCTTCATTTTTGATAAATACTTTTTCTTTTTAAAATAAATTTATAATTCAGAAGTTTACTTTGTAATTTTTTTAAAATATTAAAATAGTATATTAAAATATTATAGCAAAAACTTGTTAAAGTAATAGATAAATTAGACTATTTAAATAATGAAAAAAAATATTTGCCTTATTAAATATTATTATGCATGCTTTTTATATATAATTACTCAATACAGTTCTTTAACATCTTAATATTTACATGTATCAAAAATATAAAACTACATTACTGATTGATATGTATATTCAATTTTTAGCATCATGTTTTTATATGATATTACCTTTTACCTTACTATCAAAGAATAATTATAAAAAATATATATTATTTCAACGCTCTATATTTTAGATTGAAAATAACTTTTGATTAGAATATGAATTTTCATGTAATTTAATGTCCATGTACAAAAAACTGTTGCTTAAAATTAATTTATGAAAAAAAATTAAGTCCATAATTTAAATTTAAAAAGTAATAAAATGCATTTTTAAAATTTTTTTGGTTGCAGTGTTCGGCTCAGGAGCATACAAATCAAACATACTCGAATTTCATCATGTCATATGATTGTATTCTAGAACTTTGTCGGCATTAAAAAATTTAGTCTTTGAACTTTTGAAATTTATTAATTTATTTATTTGTAGATCTTCTTGGATTAGAAGTAGAATAATATTTTCGTAGTTGAAGGTCTCAGATCTCCTCCAATAACCCTCTTGCACAAACAGTGACCGTAAAGCGACAAACAGAATGTTGGAGAACCAAATTAATCCAGATTTGATCCCAACTAGTTATTTGAATTTTCTTCTCTGGAATAAGTGAATTTTCCCAACTATCCATGAAAGGTTTTTGAAAAAGGCAACGCTATAAATATTTAAATGACTTACATTATCTTACATTTTCTGCTTTTTAAAGTCAAACTTAATATTCAAATTTGCTTCGTTTTCAGAAAATCTTGCAAAATAGTTAATTATTGAATTTGAGACTCAATTTGTGTCTGCTTACGCTTTTGAAGATTTTTTTTCTATTATTCTCCTAGACATTTTCTTATGAAATAAGTATAAAATATGTACTAAATATATTAAAAGTGTTTAGTTTTAGTCAAATAAGTATTGAAAATGCTATATTCTATGCATTTTTTTAATATTTTCTTTACTATTACAGAAATGAATAATTTATTGTTTGAAGAAATGTAAATATCAAAAAAATAAGATTTTCTTGAATTATAATATTAAATTATAGAATTGAAATCTTCCGTGAGCTGCTAGGTGAATAATTGCATCAAATTAAGATATGTTTATAATCAGCATAAATTAAATATATAGATTTTACTAATTTAATGAATGCATTTTAAGAATTAAAAACTCCAAGACAAGTTTTTATAATAACAATTTGTCTAAAATTATTTAAACTATTTTTTAACAAATTTCTGAAATGAAAGCAATTTGTGTATTACCTATTATTAATTTCAAAATACTTTACATATTATTTTATTTTTATAATTAATTGTTAGCACTGTACAAGCATATTCATTAAATGTTAAGTTTATTACTCAATTTTAAGTGCAATAAAATTGCAAAATGTATATTTAAACGAATAAATTTGTAAAAATGTAAACAATTAACTTAAAAATTACAAACTTATCAATTAAAATGTTATTAACGTCATACATGCATAGATACATTTCAATTATATTTAAGAAAAAGAAACCTGAATATGTAGAGAATTACGTACTGGAAAAAGTACTTACATTTTCCTTGACTATATTATCATTTTATATTAAATAAAATGCATTTTGCACCGCGCACTTAATGCGTGTGTACTCTTGGGTAAATAACCTTCACAATATACCATGCATGTATTAGTTCTTGCTGTTTCGAGCAAGAAAAGCTGCAATAACTCACCCGCGTGAGAAAGCTTCTTGCTGTCCTGATTCATGAACACTCTGGAGTCCTGGTAGAAGTGTTCTTATTAAGACGTTATTCCTGTTTTATCATTGTACTTACCTTAGTTTCCGCCAGTAAAATTCTTTTATGCTCTTAAGTTACTAGAGTCATTCCATTCAGAGGGGCGGTTTCTTCCTTTCTTTATTGTATTTGGAGATGATATTTTGAGCTCGCGTCTCACATTTGAAAAATGAAAACTGGATTATTAGATCATGCTCTTCTCTCTGCCGAAAATTTAATATCGTATGAACAACTGAGTACGTGACGAAATAGTGTTTTAGCTTGAAACGTTTCTTGCTGCCATGTTTATATAAGGGAAGTAGATTGCTCGTCTACAGCTCTAATAGAAAGTTTGATAATGCAATTTTAACAATTTGAATTGTAGTGTAGTATGAGGAATATAATGAATTCTTCCTCTTTGATTAATTATTCAATAGCTCAGATGTTTGCTTCGAGCTATTGTAATAATTTGAGAGCTTTGTCCAATCAGAAATAATTTGACATCATTATTATGAATAGTTAAAAATCAAATATCAAATGCCTATGAAATATTTGTAACACAATGTTGGAAATTTATGTTGTATCAGTAGATCAGTCCAGAGGAGAATATCAAATGTGTTCATATATGTAGGACATATTGGGATTAGGAAAGCAGAAATACTTTAAAATATTTTTCACTTTTCCATCAATATTCTGGAGTATTTTAAAGGTAGTGTTATAGAAAATAACCATGCATAAATGCACTCCTTTTTCTTCTGTCTTCTTATCTTCGCTTTTATACAGCATAGAGCTGCCGGTTAAAAAACCAAATGTACCATAAGAAATCTTTTCAGAGACTGTAAGTTGTTTTTAAATTCTTAAATGGCGAAAAATTCCATACATCCATTTCTACCAAGGAATCTACATAGGCTTCACCTAGTACATCACAATCTTCCAGAAGATGCTTTCTTGTTCGAATATAACTAATATTGAAAAATCAGAAGAAAGTTATATGTTTTTATTTATTGAAAGCATTTAAGCTCGGGTGGGTGCTTGGGAGTTTCCCATGTTTTTTTCCTTGCAACAAATGAATATGATTTCCTGTCGATAATAAGTTTTAGAGGAAATCAATGTTTATTGTATATTTACAAAGACAAATTTCTTCATTGTTTCTTACAAATTTCTTCATTTTTTGGCCATCCGCTTTGCGTTGTTAAAAATACAAAGGAAGACAATGGAAAATATATTTTATCTGATCAGCGTTAAACAGAACAAACTACAAAACTTTCCCTTAGAAGATTATTATATAATATATATTACAGATGATAATTTTTGACTTTTTCATTGAATTTATGTACTAAGCATTGCTTAGTACATAAACTTGAAAATTATTAAAACTTAATATTTAAAATTAATAAACTGAAATATTGTGTTCCTGAAAGGATAAAATTTTTCTTTATTATACCAGCTGTAGTCAACTGCTGTGAAAATTAAAATATAACTTATAAATAAATGAGCTATAAATTATAAAATATTTATCCTACCGTTTTGGATAAAAATTGTTATAACATTTTTTACTTTTTTTCTTAAAATAATCGAAATTAATTCTTACGAGTTATTTTAAATTTTAAGTTATGATTAATAAATGTTAAAACGCTCTAACTAAATAATGAGTAGCATAAAAAAGAAGAAGAAAATTATATAATTTTAATAAAAAAATAACTGCACCGTATTTGTTTTTGATTTTTTTTTTGATTTTTTTTTTTTTTTTTTGCTCTTGTAAAAAGAAACTAAGTCCACGTTTTTGGTTATTGAATTATATTCTTCATTGTAGACTACATAGATGTCATTTTACTACTCTGTTAGACTTATGAATATTGAAAGTTTTGGGAACAGTCTAGACAATTTCTTCTTACAACAAAATTCCTATCTATAAATAAGAAATTGATACATTTTGATGAATGCTTTAAATGGAGTTTTTTGATTAAATAAGTTACAGCAGCAGTAAAAAAACGTTACCTTAGCTTAAGAATTATGACATGCACTATTAAAATTTTTAACAAAATTTTCTTTGTTTATCTCATTTGATCTATATCTGAAACGCATATATATTATCTAAAAACAAGCAATATTATAAATAAAAGTAAATGAATAAAAACGTTCATTAACCATTTGATTTCAAAAGTATATTTATTATTAAATTCAAGAATATATTTACTTGTTTATTAAGAAGAGGATAAACGAGTACATTAGAATACATTTCATTTTTGAAAATAACTTAAAAATGAAGAATAGAGTAAATAAAAATATGTATGAGAGTGTTATTTAAGAAATTCATAAGTACGTAAGTAGTGTTTTTCATAAGTAATATTTTTAAGCTATTATAGTAATTTATATATCTAATATTTTATACCAGAACGGCGAATGTAGTTTTCCTTTTTATTATTAATATTAGTCCTTGTTTAGTTGACAATGCTAAATAATACCGCAATTAATTCACTCATTCAAATAAACGATGACTATTCTGACTCCATTCATTTATCTTTAATCATTCATCTTTATCAAAATAACTGAATTACGAATTCTAAATTATTTCATTATTAAGACTATTGAATCAATCATTTATTTAAACTTTCGCAGTGCTTAATCTAGATAATTTATTAGCTTTATATTTACAAGACAATCTTCTTTAAAAGAGTAATTAGGTTGAGAGATTATTAACATTCGATTTCAAAAATGGGATTCTTAGAGTTTGCTGGGACTAAGCATCAAGTGAACTTCCAGTATTGAAAGAATTATTGAGTAATAAAGACATAGGATAAATTAGATTAGTTATTTTAGTCTGTCACATTATTCCTTATCGCAAGATTTGCTTCTAATGTAAGCAATTTAGAACAAATATAGTCATGAAAATCAAGAGATACATTAAGTTTAATGACTAAAACGGAGTTTCTAATTCGCTCTAATGGTCACTGAAAGAACTGTATCAATTAAACGATATGTTTCTACCATTTTTTTATTTGAAATTTTCAAGCATTTATTCTTTTTTTTAAAGAAGATATAGTTTTGATAAATAATTTGAATACACTCCTCTTATTGTAAAACACATTATTTCAAAGAATTTTAATGCTTTGAAAATGTGTTTTCAGAAAGATGCATGTTAATTTTATAAAATATATAACTTGACTGTAAATTGCTTACTAATTACTTTACTGAAAGTAATCGTCGATGGTACACTTTTGAAACTATTTAATTGATTTGCTATGCAGGATGTCATGAAAGGCAATAAACAACTGCGTTTTTGTGCAACTGCTTATCGAAGGTAAATATTTTTATTTGAAAATTATTTTAGTTAATGGAAAGTTTATTTGCACCACGCAAAATCAAAGCACGAGACAAATTTTGAACCAAGAAAACGCATTTTTATAAACTTTATAGGAAACTTTAATTTGCAAATTTTCCTCGGATCCTTTCAATAATATTCTCTATAATTCTCCTTCGAAATTTGACATCAAATTTAAAAATATGAATCTAAAATTGGCATAATTTATGATTATATTGCTACCGATTATATGGTTAAATACATTTTTTATTATTTTAGCAAATAAATGAAAAAATAATTGTGGAGTTTCAGAAAATTTAGAGCAAGTCATTTAATATGATTTAAAAAAATAATTACACCCTAATTATCAATGCATAAACAAAAATTTTTATAAGTTTTAATTTCTGAAGAAGTGGATAATTTTAAAAAACCAATGTAAAGAATATCTAAAATTAAAAAGTAAAATAACATACTATTAAAATAATAAAAATACGCATTAAAGTTAAAGAATTTAATTTAAGTATAATTAGGTGAAATTTAAAACTGAATAACATATATATGCATTTAGATACTTCAAAACAAGTTTCATAATTATGCTATGTTCATTTTAATGTTCTGTTTGTTTTTATTAATGTATAAAATGAATATAAAACACATTTTAACATTTCTATGTATACAAATGACACTTTGCTCATTGAAAATATTAACTGATTTGATAAAAACATTTTAATTTTGTCTTATAAGTAATTCATATATTATTTTAAATTTAATAAGAAATGAATACAAATTTACATGTTTTCAAAATGTTTATTTCTTAATAATTATAATAAATAATAGAGTATCTCCTTTAAACTATGAAAAAATAAATAAATTTTCAAAAGTTTTGCATAATTATAAAAATTTTAAAAATAAATTGAAAAAAATTTAAATCAACTAAAAAGATTAATATATTAGCATAATTATAATTATATAAGTAAGAAAATGATGGTAAATCACAGAAATAATAATAAAGATGAGAAAATCACTATAATACTATTTTATTACTATGAATTTAATTAAATGTAATTATAATTTATATACAATAGATTCCATGATTTTTATGTGAAAGCATTTAAGTAAATGCAAGTGAGGTTTATATCAGCAGAAGATGTCAATAAAAAGCTAAGAAATGTATTTCTCTCCATGATTTGGTTCATACTTTATTTCAGGTAAGCGAGACTCACAAGACGAGCTTGTACAAAAGAGATTCTAGATTAATAAAAATGTTATTACATTGTTTACTTTGTGTGTGATAAAAAGCCATGAAGTTTATGACTTGAGATCGTGAAAATGGTTTTAATATTTGTAATGAATGCAAAAAAAAATTTGGAAAATGTTTTACAATTGATTACTGAATTCATATTTAATAAATTAGTAAGAAGATATTTTATTTCTGATTTCGAGAAAATGTTACAATAATACGAAAGGAAAAAAATAACCCTAATATAGAAGTACTCGTCAGGTGTGTGTGTGTAATTATTATTCAGCACAAAAATCAGATAGTTAAAAAAACAGTAAAGTTTTATTTATTGTAATTTAGCTTTCATTAATTCTATATAAAACTATAATTAATGATTACTATGAGAAACTAAGATCAAATATTAAAACAAAATTTATGCTTACACCAATGTTAAGGATATGTTTTGTCTAAATTCCTTAAAATAAGTGAAAAATTTATTTTTTGATATTTGTGTATAGTTAATAAATTAATTAAATTTCTTTATGTTTGGAATACTTTTTCTATAGATCAAATTCTTTATTGGCTCCTAAAACGTAATCAACTGCGAATACATTAACTATTGTTAAAAGGATATCTTTAATAATATAAAAATTTCTTATAATGTGATATACAGATAGTACGTTTTATATTTGTATTTAAGAATAATGAAACGCGTTGGGGAAAACTGAAAATACTTGAATGTTTAATGATAAAAATCATTATTTTTGGTATTTAAATTACTTATTTTGTATATATTTTTGTGAACTAGTGTTAATCTTGTCTTTTCATGTGCATTAATCAATGAAAATTAATGACAAAAAGTCTATTATAAAAATAACACTTTGTACTCTCTACACACAATTCATATTGGAATCTCACTAGATTAATAAGAGATATTTTTAGGTACGACTAATTTCATTGGATAAAAAATTAATAAAATATGAGATTAATATTCAAACACTAAAAGCTTGAATCAATTTGAATTAATGAACATTGAGCTTATTTCTCTAATATTCAATTAATAATTAACTACTTTTATAAATTTTCTATAAGCTACGTTTCCTTAAAAATTAATGTTAATATATTACAAAGATACAAATTCATTTCATCGATATTTCTTGGTGCAACTGGAAATTATAAATGGAAAGAACGATTAAAATTTGAAATAAAAGTTGTTAAAAATGTGAAACAGACATAAATTTTGTATTTCCTTTTGCTAGATATAGGGCTAAGTTTCATTTTAACTCTGAGATAAATGAATAATTTTTAGGAATTGAATATTAGTTGTGCACATCATTTTACTAATAATTTTTATTGAAGGCATGAATATATTATAAAAATTTTATCATCAATATTTAATTAAGTGATTTCATTAAATTTAAAAAAGTTGAAATTACATAAAAATAAATCAAATCATGATATATTACTAATAATAGCATTATACAAATGGAACAAAAATTTCAAACGTTGATCACATTTTGTCTACCTTAATAGACAAATGAAAAATAAGTTATCAAATCGTTATTTTATATTAAACACACAAATTACATTTAAAATGCTATCCAAGTATGGTACGTAAAGGGACATTTTTGTAACAATATATCATAAACAATTCTTTGTTTATCATAAACAATCATAAACAAAGAATTTGCATTTATTTTATTTATATTTAGAAGAAAATATATTTTATCCTAAATAATAAGTTAAAAAGTCCTTCTCAGTATAAAAAAAAGAAAGATTTACAAATTAAAAATGAGATTGAAAATATAAAAATAAATTACATTGGATTCACTCTGCCAATATTATTTATTTTCAAACATAATATTTAGAACATTTTTAAATGCCAAGTGTCTAAAAATTTTGTTCTTTTTATTAATTTTGGGATTTAAAAGAGTATTTCAATTTTTCCTTCTAGATTTTGTAATGTCTTTTAAAATTGTATGTAAGATTATTTCGAATGTATTAAATTTCTATGATCTCTCTTTGAATACTTGCATGTGAGTATAAGCATACATACTGTGAGATTAGCATATTTTATCCCCAAAAGTGTATGAAATTTGCATTTTCTTTTTGTCATATATACCAAAATTTTAAGGAAAAGTTTGTGTCATTGGACAACAACAGAAATGGGCAGCTTGAATAATTTAGAAGTATTAAAACAGTACTATTTTACTTTAAATTTTTAGTTAAAGTAAGGTGGGACTAGTAAATTTCAATTTTCAGTTTGTTCGTAATTGTATCATCATTTTTTGCACCTGAGGATTAATTAAAGCATATTTATGTCTAAAAGAGAATTTCGAATCTCTACAAATACCTAAATCTGAAGTGGAAGTCAAACTCAAGAATTGTTGAGAAGATAATCAGAATTTACTAATCATTCTTCGTGAACTTGGAATTTAAATTCAGAGATTCCGTTTCAAAAGTATTGTTTATGCAGAGATGTAAATGACGAGATGTACAGAAAATATTAATCAATACACATGAATAGTTAACACATCTTTCAAAAGAATTACAAAAGTATACATAAATTAAGTCAAGAATAAATTGTTTTAAAACTTAAATTTAGTACTCAAGTGATAAAACCTGGGTTTTAAAGGGTATTAAAATCAAATTAAAATCAGCAAAAATAATCTGAATTTGTTAAACATTATTTAATATTTTTGAAAGCAGCATTTTTTTTATTACAATTTTAATATAAGATCAAAAATTATATTTGAGTTAGTTAAGAAACTTAGTTAAAAAAAACTTAGTTAAAAGACTTAGCTAAAAAAACATATTTGAAAATTATCACACATTTAAAGGATTTTAAAAATTTTCCTCTTTCGTTAAAAAAATTATCAAAATTTTTAATTAAAAGGATGATTAATTTTTCTGATTGATATTTCTGATTTTTCTGATTTTCGAGAAGAGTGGTTAGAAACCATATTTACTTTAATGAAATGTATTTAACAAATAATCTGGATATAATAATTATATTCTTATTCTTAAAAAAAAGTACACATCTATTTTATTAATGTAAATAATTTATGAAAGTAATCAAAAAGTAATAAGTAAAAGTAATCAAAACCAATCATTTATCAAAGTCATCAAATTATTTTTCTGCCACATCAGTTGTTTCCAACTATCCCAAAATTTAAAAGTCATTGGAAATACAATATTTCATTAATATTCAGGCCTGAAATACGTCACAAAAATCAATCTATATCTTAAAATAAAATGCAGTTTTGTAGCTAAGAATTCTTGATTAATTTATGAAAATTATACAAATTATACTATTTTATTACAGCTAATTTATCACTTCACCACAAAGATACGACGTCATTTGTTAATTCCCAAACCAATTAACAATTCACATTCGTTTTTTACTCTTTTCCATTTTTCTGCCAATTAAATTTTAATAGATATTAATTTATAATCGCTTTCATGCTTGACTCAATATATTTTTAAATTAAACTTAAAAGCATTATTTTTCATTCAGTTCTTATTATCAGCCCTTGATTTTATTTTTTATTTTTGATATTGTAAAAATACAAAATAAATTAAATTGAGATTAAATATGATGCAATTTTATGGTAGCAAATAGAATTTATTCAAATATGAAATGAGTTGTTTAAACAGATGCTTGTGCGTAGATATTTAGAAAATAAAAGATATAATTCTATGAGACAATAAATTTAAGTATTAAAAACAAAAATTTTTGGGAAATGTAATCTGAAACATTTGACTAGAGTTCAATAATCAGACAGAGTTTTCAGCCATATATTGATACTAACTAAAATTTTAAATTTAAATGTTTTTAACTTGAATTTGATTTCGAAGACTGTGAATACCTTTTTTCAGTATAATTAAGAAATAAAAGAAAGTATTCCGATTTTTACTTACTTTTATTTGTCTAATTGATAAATTTATAATTCAAGCAGTTTCTGACGTTTTTCATTCATGTCCAATAACAATAAAATAGTGAAGTTAATATAACCAATAAGAACATTAATCAAATAAGATATAAAGTTACATTATTCCATTAAAAAAGCATTTTCAACATTTCTTGTTAAGTAAATTTAGAAACATTTGATATTAGAAATATTTAAAGTGAAAGAAAAAATCAATAATTTTAGCATGAGGATATATACTGGTGTCACTGGAGCGGTAAACGGGGCTTAATTTCAATAGAAGCATGAAAAAAATGTAAAATATCATTAAAAATATTTTCTTTTTTACTATCAACTATTACCTAAATCCTGTTTACAAACCTAATGAAAATCCGCTCCTGGGATACAAACAGCTTTTCAATGTTTGGTGATGCTAAATATTCTAAGAATTATTGTATCAAGAAACATAAGTACTATTATTATTCCTATTCCATCAATAAATTTTCAAGAAAATTTATAAATCTAATATTCAAATTTAATTTAACAGTAAACACTGGAACCTTCACGGAATTTAATAAATACTAAATTCTACTTTACGTCAAATGTAGATTTTAAGGAAATCGTCATACATTTCATAATTGATCCAAAACTATGCATAAAGATATTTCTGTTCATATTTCAAAATCAAATCCAAAACAGTTGTCTAAACTCATGAGATTGATACAATTGTTATTAGGTTTTTCCCCTTTATAACTTTAGAAAATAATTTGGAACGCACAAAGATAAAATAAAAATATTCATTCTTCAAAAGAATATCCATTATTTGTGACTTCTCAAACATTTCTAGTGAAATCTACTTAATGACTTTTTATTGTTTGCCAGATTTTCATTGCAAAATCTTTTGTTACTTTTGACTAGACAGAGAAAAAAAGTTTTTCAAGTCTGCTTTGTAAAATATACAGCATCGTAAATACCTACTGGTATTTTCTTATATTGAAAAAATTACACTATTTACTTTGTAGATGCTTTAAATTTTGTCGAACATACTTTGTACAAATTTTATTATCTAAACAGTTTTATTCAATTACCTTAAATTTTCTGAGTTCTTTTGTCTGAAAATTTTCATTTCACTTTTTGAAATTTTATTACCTGAGTTCTTTTATCTGAAAGTCTTATACTATTTTAAATTTTATTATCATAAATTTTTATCTCAAATTATAAATGTTATTACACGTGAAAAAATTAATGCACAAACTTTAGTGAAAGATTTAATACTTATAATGCATCAAACTTTAAATGCCGGTGCTGATTTCAAACCAGAGTCACACATGAATTCAACGATTTGGTTTATCCAGTTAAAACAAAGTTCTTATGCTAGTCATTCAATTAGAGTACACATCAGAACAAAATTAAATAGGAGAATTTAAAAATTTAATAGGAGAATTCGGTTTCAAGGTATCTTGTTTCTCCCCAATAGTTTGGATAATTATCAATGTTACAATCTGGGTGTAATTTTGTAAGTTACCTTTTTTACCTTAAATCATTAAGATATATTAACAACTTATAAATTAACTTTAATTTTGTGAATTAATTTAATACTCCGAAGAAAATGCTGATATTTATTCCCGTATCAAATGATAGTTTAAAATTTATCAATGTAAATGTATGCATGTAAAAAGCAATTTTAAAAATATTTTAATTCTTAAATTTGCCTTATATTTTTAACTCAAATAATTGCATTTAATTTTAATTGTACATTTGTAAAAAAATGCATGTTGAATTAACCTCAATATTTAAAATTTTCCATTGTAACTTTTTGAGGTACAATTCTTTTACCATCTTTTTTTTTAAACTTATAATGTTAGTTAATAACACATGAGTAATCTGTGTAAATATAAGCTAGAAGGAGATAAAATAAATAATCTTTTATTTTTAATCCAATAATTCTGTAAAATATTATTTGTAAAACTGAACTGTGATTGAAAATTTAAAACTATAAAATTTTTCGTTTTTAAAAACATTCAAAAATAGGCAAATAGAAAATTTTGTTATAAAATACCAAGAAATATTTCTTTCATTTTGAAATGTTCACTGAAAGATAATATTTTCAATTCAGATGAGGTACATAAATTTAAATCTCAGATATAAAAAAAAACTTTGTTCAAGTATAGCTAAAAAGATCCGTTGTTATAATTTTCTTATTACTCATAAGCAACTTAAGCCCCTGATACAATTTAAAATAATTTATGAAAATGTATTAATATTTTTATAACATTTGTGATGTATTATTCATTATTAATATTCCTTTTAGATATTTGCATTTTTATAATTATTAAAAAAGTCTTAAAGCAAATGATAATATTTAATATAAGTATCAGAAATTCATCATGAATTTTAAATAAATTTAATTCTTAAAACCGATTAAAGTTTTTTTTATATTGGGCCTCCTTTATGATCAAACAAATTTATTTTGGTTCGATGAACTAATATTTCTAGGCAACCAAGAAAAACAGTCTCTTCTCTTTCATTCCATTTCTGTAATCTTCTTTTGATTCAAGGCAAGAAAATAGCACAGTAATCCTAGAAAAAAAAGTACTATCAATTCCTTTCATTGCAATACAAATATCTAAAGACTCTTTCTTCAAGAGAGTATTTTCACCCAAATAACAAGTACCTTAAGCGAAGATTCGCTGCCTAATGTAGCATTCTGTTCTTAATATTGTTTTTGATTTTGTGAATTGGTTTTGATTCTCATAACTGACGCAGTTTTCATATTGATTTATTTGTTCCTGTTAGTCTTTAGGAAATCAATATTACTTAAAGAGACCAAGCAGTGGAATTTATGCATTATTATTTTGCTTCATTACCTTAATTCAAAAAGAGTTCTTAGTAGTTTGTGAATCTTTACGATTTTTAAAGTCTTCCTTTTATGATGTTCTAATAAAACATTGCACTAAAGATTTTACGAGTTTCTAAGAAACTTTATTTTGAATTCATGTTATTAAAGTAGAGTCAAAAATATTATTATTTTAAATAACACTGAAGGAGTTATCATTCATTTGATTTATTCATGAAACATTGTAATGAATTCCATGGCCATTTGTAACTTGAAATTACTTATTTCAATGTTATTTGATAAAAATATAAATACAAATTTTAAAAGTAAACTTCTATTAAAACTTAAAAAAAAACATTAGGACGTATGTCAGTGGTCTTATAATATTAGATTAAAGTTTAAATTTCTCTCTCTCTAAATATTTAGTAGATAATAAATAAGCGATTCAGATAGTGATTTCAATCAAATTTCTATTTTTAATTACTATGTTTATCTGTTGCCAATTTTTTTTATTTAGAATGAATTTTTGAGCAAAAAATAACAACATAAAATAAATAACATTCTTTAAATTTAATGTAAAGTGTTTTAAGGGATTTTTTACAGAAGTTAAAATAAATATTCGAAAACAGTAAAAATCACATAAGATATTAAAAATATGATTACTTTTAGAATATTTAACTTTTATTATAGCTTCTTAAAGTAATTTTCAATGAATTAAAAAACCACAAAACACTTAAATAATTTTCAAAGGAGAAGACATAAAATATTCAAATATTTTTAACATTGATTAATATTTTCAAAACTACATCTTTATCCAATAAATAATAATTTTTGGTTTTTGTTTTCCCTTTAAAAATAGGATAAAAACTTTTATAAAAGTGTAAAATAGTAAAGTATAAGTACGCAAATTAAATTATAAATATAAGTATGCAACAAAACTATTTAAATTTCTATGTTAAGTATTCCTGACATTATTTTCTTCTGTTTGTTTCGGCATTGTATAATAAAAGATAAAATGTTATGAACCAGATTAGACTTATAAGAAACAAAAATTTAAAGCCCATTTACTTTCCCTCTAAGATGTAAATATATGATACTAATATAAATATTCATGAGCTTTATTGCTTTTCTATCACATGCCTCATGAAATACTTTTAGGTTACACATAGTAAATTCATTTTATAAACGCAGGATTCTAGTTTTTGACTACATACTCTTAATATAATATAAACTATCTGAATATAACGTATAGAATAAACAACACAGATTTTCTTTATTTTTAGAATTTCAAAATTATTTTTAAGAAAACTTTCAAGTAAAACCCATCAAACATAGTTTACGAAATTTATTAAAATATAACAACTTTATTTTTCCCCTTAGGAAATTCTCAGTTTTTAGAAAACTTTCTTCTTTTATTATTTTTTTAATGTAGAAAGTAAAATAAACAATACATGCTTTATGAATATAGTTTCAAAATAGAAGAAAATATATTTTTATCAAAAAATTATTATTTTACAAACTTTATTTAAAAAGAAGCAAAGAATTGTCATTAATGTTTTTTGAAAACAAATATGAAACTTTTGCTAAAAATTAAGTTTTGCAATTGCAAAATCTGATTTTAATTTTGTATTTAAATATGATACCGAATATTAATAAACTAGTGCATTAATAAATCAGTTATTTAAAAAATGTCTTATAAATAAATTTCCTTTGAGATATGGATGTATTATTGAGTTAAATGATGGAAATATATTAAAAAATAAATCTTTAGTCAAATTTTTAATATTATTTAATATGTTTAAAAATAAATAAGACTATATTTTTAATCTTATGATGCAAATCAATAGAAGTTATTTTGAGCATAATTGCATTACATTATTGTTGGCTTCAATTTTTTAATGAAATACTAATACTTTATAAAGTTATATTTATTAGAAAAAATTTTCAAAATAGACCAATTATTACATAGCATAAACTTTAAAGTTTCATATTAATAACATAAGACAAAAGCAATCTTAAGATTCTTCATCGTGATTAGTTTTGGAGTATCCGTTTAAGTGTAAAATTTAAACCCCTTCAAGTTTAATGTAAGTTAAATACTGTTGTAAAATAATACTTTATAAAGATAATAGCAAGTAAATACTTCTTAAAGAAAAATTAGTATTGAGATGCACTTTACTTTGTTTGAAAAACTTTTTCTTGAAGTCACACTTCTTTCCCATCACAAGTTCTTATATCATCCATAAAATGCTATACTTGAACACTTGTTTTGAGAAAAGAACTTTTGAATGAAATTTGTTCCAATATCAAAATGTTTTTTGTTATCAAATTTTTTCATGTTACTTTGATTTCTGTTATTTCTCATTTATGTATTACATGGTATTTGAAATTGTTTTGTTCAATTTTTATCTTTCTAGAACAAATATTCATAATTTGAACTGCATTAGGGCATTTTCGTAGTTTCCTCGCCTAAAAGAAATACTAAAGGTTTCAAGAGAAATTATTTTTATAATTTTTTTTCTTTATAAATTCTTTGTAAAATGGAAACCTGAAATTTAAAAAGATTAATTATTTATAATAAATATAAATTATTATTTCTAAGTACTTTGCTGGTCTCATTTTCAGTTGCAAATATGAATGTACAATGACAAGAAATATTAAGAATTTAAATAGCAAAATTAGAGAAAAAATTTTCGATATGTTTTCAAATAATTCTTGTTGCAATAAGTTTTTATTTTACTTAAATGAATATTCAAATTGTGGTTAACATATAAGTTGAAAATCATATTCAATTAATTTATTGACCAATATCTCTGTAATGCATTTGCATTCGAAATAGATTTTCACTTACTGATGCACACATTTTTACTGTCATTTCTTTTGAAATTTGCAATGAAAAAATAAAATAATTTCATTTTATGTGGTTAAAATTCTTTATCCAGCTTCATTTTAATTTTTCATTTTAAGAGCTTAATATTTATAAAGTTTTATTTTAATTCTTTATTTCTTAGGCAGAATTTTTATCGCAATTCATTTTTATTCTTCAAAACATTTTTAAAGGAAATCAAAAGTTTTTCTAAAAGTTTCGAATTTTTGCTTAATCATTTTAACATTTAGCCTGAAGTGATAGTTCATCAACAAAGAAATATTGCTGAGTTTTGTTATTAGATATCATGTTCCTAAAATAGGACTCAATAATTAGTATCATTTATTTGTGAAAAAGACATAACATGCTTTTTGACAACTTGACCAAATATTAAAGTTTTATCGACATTCATATCTATAAAAAGTTTGAATTTTCTTTTTAGGAAATTTTAGCGTAGTCTTTTTATTTTTTTAATTTCATTTATAGTTTTAACTTCGGAAATGTTGACCAGCCCAATTTCGTTAATTTTAAATGAAACAATACTTTTTAATTTCACATGTGTTGTTTGTATTTCATGACAGTCTTTTCATCATTTGCAGATTTGTTTGAAAAATTTTTAGTACCAATTATATTATTTATTCATTCAATTATACATTCAGTGTACCAATTATCATATAAAAACTAATTGCTATTTTCACATAACAACCTTTTATTCTGCTTTTATTAAGTCATAAAAGTTGTATTGATTCACTGGAAACTCAAATTGATTGAACTGATTTGTCAGTGCCATTCAAAGCAAAATTATTAAGCATAAAAAAGTATTTCAAAAATTTATATCCTGATTAATTTCAATTATGAAAATATCTGATGATACATTTCGATCTATTAAATTAGCAAGATTGGTTACAATGAAGGAACAGAAATTTTGCTTACAATAACAAAAATTAAATACATATAATGGATAGAAAAAAATGACAAAATAAATAATTTTTGAAAGGAAGTCATGGGATGAAGCCTTTTGTATCCATAAATCAAATAAAAGATTTTAAAGTATTCAGTAATAGACTTTCAACTCTAATATTCAATATAATTGCTGATAAAGCTCGAATTTCTTTTAAAATTATTATTACTTGGGTATTTTTAATAATATACTTTTATAATATTACATGTACCATGAAGGTAATTTAAGTTTTTTTCGTGGAATGAAATTCAACATTCATCGTAATTTACACACCAATATTTTAGAAAATAATGTTTGGTAAAATTCAGTTTTGTTAAAATAAATGTTTGATTAAACTTTATTACAACAAATGAATGAAGCGAAAATAATTAAAAAATGGTTAAATTCAACAATATAAACTTTTGTTAAAATTTATTTCCTGAAAGAACTGACTTTGAGAAGTTTTTGTAGGAGTAAAACTGAAATTTTTACAAGGCTATTTTTAACCAAAAAGGCTGAATGTTTTCAAAAGCGTAGAACATTTCTTTGAAATTGCGCTTGCATTCTATGCACAATGTTTGGAAAAATATGCTTCCAAGATAAAAATTCTCTATATTTTTGAAAACTGATATGTGCTTCCCTTATCTGAAAATTTGTATATGAATGATCGCCTGATTCAGTACAAAATACTCCAGAAGTTTAGAAAATACAGAAGTATTATGTAAAGTGATATTGTAGTTTCAGCAGTTTTGCTAATATTTTTTACTTATATATGCGTGTCTTTTTAGCATTCTATATATAAACAATTTGCATCAAAAACATTTTAAACACATTTTATTGTTTTAATTTTTGAAAATCGTTTAGATGTCAGTATATTAGTGCTGAGGACAGATTTTATTCACATATCTGCATTCTTTAACATTGAATCTTTTATTTCTGTAACTAAAATTAAGTACTTCTAAGTAGTTTCATCTCAATAATTGATATAAATAATTATAAAAACGAATAGTCTTGTTAGATTCTTATAATAATTTATATCGATGATTTAATTTTCACATTTAATTATATATGTACTACCTTTGTAAAATCATAAATATTTTGATTGCAATAATTTCCGCAATTATATTAATTACAATTATTTCGTCATTGATCATTTCCAGTATAATATCTCTTTTTTATGATAAATGAATTTTTTTTAATACAAAATATTTTATATAAAATCTATTATTTCTTTCCAAGAAATATCACAAAATCTCCTTAAATTATCGAAGAAAATGAAAAATATATAAGTGATTAAACTAATGTTGTATGCCAGCCTGGCTGGCACACAACGCTGGACAGGAGGCAACCAGGCTGCTCCACTCTTCAAACTGAACCATAATTTGGTGTGGAGTCCGACTTCCTCAGTACAGTACACACATGCCATAGGTACCGTTTACAGGTTATGCACAACTATGCACACAAAGAAAGAACAGAGACAAGAAAGAAAAAGAAGAGGAAGTACGTCCATGCCCGAGCCGGGATTCGAACTCAGGTCCTCCCCTCCGTAGTCAGGTACTCTAACCACAAGACAATGTGGGCGGCGATTAAATTAATGTAACGTTTAATTGAATCTAGTTCAACTAACATTAAATTAGCTTTAATTATTTAAGAATTAATGTACATTTTTCATGATTTTATTCTAAAATAAGAAAGTAATATCATTTTTTGTTATAAAATTTAATAATAAAATTAATAAAAATATTATTAAACACCTTGTAAAAATTGAATCAAAAGAAGAATTACTTTTTTTTGAGAATTTTATATTTTAACTTAAATTGAACTTAAGAAATGTATGTACTTAAGAAGTAAGAAATTCTACACCTTCATAAGATAATTCAACATATTTCAAAACAATAGACTGAAATTCAAACAAATTTTCTTTGAAAGATAAATAAATCTCTTTGGATATAAAATAAAATTCAAAATCACAACTAAATAATAAGATTTCTTAGAAACATTGCTTCATTTTGAAATCATAAAATGCAGATTTGTTTTATTTAAAACTCATTTTTCCCTATTTATTTAAACAAAAAACTGTGTGGACTTAATAATTTTACTCATAAAATTCATGGAATAGTAATGTTCAACGTTTTAAATAATTTATTTTTCTTTTTTTGTAAAAGAATACGCATTAAAATGAGCTTTAAGAATAAATTTGATTATATTTAGTAAACACAGAATTCTTCGTTAATTTAAAAGGGGATGGCATTTTTTTCAAGAATGAAAAAGCATAATTTAATTCAGACATTATTTAGAACAACCAAATTTACTTTCATTCGATGTACTAATATTTACAACCATTTAAAAGAAAAAGCAATTCCCTTTTTCATTCTGTTTCTGTGAATTTTTTTCGATTCAATCGAGGAAAATGCAACACTTTTTGAATGAAAAAAATATTTTCAATTCCTTTCATCGTTATATAAATATCTTTGAACATTTTATATTAAGTGAATATTTTCATTCAAATGCTTAACTTTAATGAAGATTGTTTGCATAGTACTAATTTTTAAATTTTATTAATTTTAAATAAAAACTCTTTTATAACTTTAGTAAAAATTTATGTACATGCCCTTTTAATTCATTTTCTAAAATTTTTTTATAAAATTAATAAATTTGAGTTTAAATTAATTATATCATGTTTTAATCATATAAAGAATACTTTGGTAAAAATTTTTATCGTTTTTTTCCAAACCAATTTGTACCTATTGGTAATCTATTTTTAGAAATGTCTTAATATAAATCATAAAAATATAAATTCTAAAATGAATAACAAATTTATATGCATTTTTAAATTCAGGTATTGTGTTTTTAAATGTATCTTGAATAATTTATACTAATATTCCTAATAGCAGATATGTGAAATTTTATCTAAAGAATATAAAGAGCTCTACCCATTCATTTCAAAAAATCATTTTTTCCCCATTTTAAAACTTAGAAAACCTGGTTATGCAGAACTTAAATTTGTATAAATATTTATCTTTAATGTTTTCCATCTTGATGCAAATAATACAAAAGCTCAAAAATATGTATTCTTAACAGGCAAAGAGAAACATTTGGATGTTATTTCCTCATTAAGCTATATTCATTATGAAATTCACCGCATCAATTTATTCTACTAATTTATATTCATTTGTGTATATATTAAAATCCTACAAGGAAATAAGAAAAATTTTCACTGAATCATTTAAGGAATTAAATCAAAAATAAAATAACACGACAGAAAATTTTGAAATTTATACTTAAATCCAGTGTTAATTATTTAATATATTTGCTCAGAATTGTATATTAGAAATCAAAATAACATACTCCAGCTAAAAAATAAATAAAGTACCAAGTAAAGATGTATACAGCATCTTGTTATTTCTTCGGTGAAATGTAACTATGAAGCAACGATATAAATTTTAATGAGCTTTGCTATTTTTCTATCTTATGTATTATGTATCATTTTTAGGTTGCACGTAGTGAACTTGTTTCGTAGATACATAATATAAATCACTTTCTATTTATTCTAAAATAATGTAAACTAATATAATAAGATCGCAGATATTGTCTTATTTATCTTCAAAATATATGAATAGCTGATAAACAAATATTAAAACAAAACACCTTGCTTTAATTTATGAAATCTGAAATCCATTTTGATAATGAGGCTCTTCTCAATTTTTATATGAAATTTAAACATATTTCTCACTTAAATTCTTAAAATATTTCAGATATTCTCTATAATTTAGATCTAAAATATTTAAACTCACATGAATACTTTGAAAAATTCTCTTAGAACTTATGAAATTTTATTTACTTATTTTAAGCAAATTTTTACAACCACTTGCAAAGTAATACTTTAATTAAAAATGTTACACAATAAATAAATTTTAATATATACAAATTGTTAAATTTAAGAATGCGAGAATATTTTAGGTGAAATTTTAGTTGTAATAATTGTTTAACATAACTTCAATTAATTTTGATAAACACTAAAAACATTTGTTAAATAAATATATCACTAATTTAATTATCTGCATATTACAGATAATTAACCAAATTAGTTATTTAAAATATCTTCGAAATAAATATATTATACTATCACAAAAATTTAAGATAAGAATTTATGTCGATGATTAAATAACAATCATCAATCCAATTTATCTTGGACTATTAGTTGGAATATAAAAGTTAAGGTTTCTAAATTAACAAAATATTGCAATAATGTATATATTAATCTTGCAACATTGTCCAATACAGAATGTTGCAACAAATACGCTATTGAGAAAGGTTCTTAAAATTGTCACAGTGTTTTGTGTTATACTGAGATATTAAGTGGAACTTATAAATATTTCAAAAAAACATCACATTTTGTATTTACTTAAGAGAACAATTATAAATTTTTACACCACAAGAATTATGCTTGCATAAATCTTGAGTCATTTCCATTATTTCAGATCTTTTTATTATAAAATGATTAACATAAAAGCAAATTTTAGTATACATAATTAAATTATTATAAAGAAGTAATGACTTATAAAATATTCACTGAATGATATGCATTTAGAATAATTCAAATATTTGAAGCATGTAAAAACTTATTTTATATATTACTTAAAAAAGAGTAGAAACAAATTTGAATTTTATTGGTAACTACAAAAAAAACTAAAGCATGCATTTTTTCCTATTATATAAATCTTTTTGTGAAGGAATAGAAAAATTATTCAAGTGAAGCCTGATTGTAAATAGAAGAATATTTTTTGAATTTCAAAATATAATATAATGATATTCATTCCATGGATTTGTGGCATTTTGTCTTTTCAATATATTAAATTGTGCTTAGAGAAATTATAATTGGAAATTTTTATCACAAAATAATAAGAATGTTACAACAAATTTTATAAAAATTTATTTCAGAGGCAGGTTTATGATTTGCGCAAGTGCAAAGTATTTTATGAATATGATATGAATAAATAAATAATAAAGCTCCAGACTGGAAAGTGGTCATACTAAGAGTCTCATTTTTTTCGAAGGCAGAAAGATCTTTGCTCTTTGTTCAAAACATCAAGCTCAGCAAGCTTCTGCTAATCACATCCTTGATTCTTAGGGACTTTCCAATGAGGATACATGTTCACCCCTTTCTTGTCCGGGAATCCTATAGGATCAGCAGTCTAAGGATTCTTGTCTCATTTCGTCAGATCACTGAAGAATAGATCAGAATAACAACAACAAATAAATAATAATTATATATATAATTAAAAAAGTATTTTATTATATTAAGTGTAACTTCAGATTTTAAATTCTCATGAATAACTGGCAATAATTCTTTTTAGAAGAATTTTAGACGTCCAATGACAAGATTTTGATTCAAATAACCTGAAAAACATTGTTCAAAATTTTCCATTTTTATAGGACAACCTTGAGAGTTTAATTTTGCCCTTTAATCGAAGTTTTAAACATTGTTTAAACTTTTAAATGTTTTTTAAATCTAATGAATAATGGTCAATTTAAGACTGTTTATAAATAACATTTAAAATAAGTTTTAGTGAACTTTTAATCCATATTTAGCGTCACAGTACTTTCTAAATAGACAATTTAGTATTAATTCTTCTATAAAGCAAAAATTTGCATTTATCTGCATTTTCTTATTGATTAAATTCAGATGAATGATTTTATAACACTTAGAAATAAGCTATTTAAAAAATATTTTATTTTTAATTATTCATTTGTAATCATGCATATGAAATCAATTATATTTCCTAAAGCATACTTTAATGACATCTCTCACAAACAGAAATGTCTTATTCTCATTAAAATACAAATATTTCTTTCTCTTTTCAGTAATTCATGATCGATAAATTTTTTTATCAAATCTCAATCTAATCTTTTCATTTTTTACTGACTAAAAGATATTTTTTTCTTCAATAAAATGGAGCAATCCAAATTCACTCAGTTCAATTGAAATTCTCCAAATAAAGAATTCTGTGGAAATATCCTCCAATAATTTTTCCAGCATTTGCTGCTTTTTATGATATTCTTACTCATATGATTTGTTATTTGTCAAAATGTTACTTTTTGATATTTATCAAATAAAAAAATAAATGTTTTTACATTTTGAATAATTTTATAATTAACTTAGTTTTTAATAACTGACAAAAATGTCACAATCTTTATAAAACCTTGCATTATTTTAAAAGGTTAACCACTATTTCTTGAAACAATATATACGTTTATTTACTGGGGTTTAATGTGTGTGTTAAAGAATTCTATTTCAGAATATTAGTGGAATTAATACTTGTATAACATTTGAGTACATTTGTATAAGTTTTTTATTAATTTGTGCTAGGTATCTAAATTAATTTAATTTAAAGACCATTACTGTCAACACTAGAGATTTGTTTCCTTTCATAGTTCCGAGTAAAGGGGATTAGTTATTAGATGAACTGCAATATTTATATTGCTATTAATTGGATGAAAATCAATCAAACTACCATGAGATTATAATTAAAGTTCCCATATTCAAAGCATTATTACTTAAACACGGTAAATCAATTTACTACCTAAAATTGTGTTTTAGTTTTAGTCATAGAAATCATATCACGGGTCTGAATATTGAAAGAATCACAATTATATAAAATTTAATTTTTTTAAGAAATTATTTAATTTATATAATTTATTTTTAATTTATTTTTATTATATACATTACATTTATTAAATGGTTAATAACTGTAATGTTTTTGATATTTATTAACAATTTAATAAATATATGAATGTAAATAAATTAAGTTGAAAATTAAGAAGTATTGAAAATGTTTATGTGAAATTTAAACTAGAATTAAAGCACCTTTAAATATGAAAACATTTTATGTAAAGAATTCATATATTTTAGATTTCATTCACTCATATACAATATTATTGTGGACTGCATACTTTTTTTACGTCTAAAAAATTATTCAATGTTGAAAATCATTTACAATGGTTAATTCTTTAAAAGTTTTACAAAATTTCAATGCAATATTTTATTTAAAATCATTGAAATGAATTAACCACTTGTTGTTGTATCTTATATGGCATAAATGAATTGATGACAAAGAAGTTTCAAAAAGTCCTTAAAAAGAGCACATCACGTTGAATATGAAAACCTTTTTATGCAATGAGACTTATATGCTATAGACGGTGTGATCAGACAGAATATTTATTGAAGTTAAAAGAATTTCTAATATTCTTTAAATTGAATATTTATTAGGGTTTTCTATGTTATTTATTCTACATTTTTATACCTACCATTTACCTTAATAATTTGATATTCAAATGCAAAAATTACTAACAACTGTGAGACAGACAGCCTCGAGCCAGTTTATAGGTGTATAAATGAGAATACTGATCATTCCTGAAAATGTTATAAGAATCTAATGAACTTTATATTTCACATTATTACATTTGAGTAAGAATTTTAAAATTTCCGAAAGAAATTAAGGTTTTTATTTACAAAATAATATTCTTGAATTTATAACGTGTTTTATTTGTTAACTTATGTTTGTTTTTAGATTATTATAATATTCTTTATTGGTATTAGACGTTAAATGATATAAGGCTTGTCATATAAGGTCATGACATATAAGGTTATGACATATAAGGCTAGTCGCCTATTATTTTTACAATAGTACATCATCAATTATATTTAATCCAGGGAATTGTGTGTTTTTGTAAATGGATTTTTTGGTATTTTGAAGTTTTCAATGGAATCCATACCTTCTAAATAAAGTAGGATGTCTCTGCTAACTTTTTTGGAATACTTCATACTCATTTTATGGCAGAAAACACTTTAAATCCAAAATCATTTAGAAATATCAATTTAAATTATTTTTGTTCCTAAGATTTGATTTACAGCATAATCAACTATCAGTAAATGAGTCATACATAATATTATAATTATGGACACAAAAACTAGAAATATTTTCTCTAGGAATGAAAACCTAAATGAGTATAT